>CM039611.1:46214914-46401598 GCA_022457205.1 Saccharum spontaneum
AAACTTCTATACGTATAAATAAATACTAAACGAACTCGAATTTGAAAATTTTTTACACCATTGGCTTCTATAAATCATGAACTATTTTTAGGAATTTTTTCAGCATTTTTTTTTTCAAATTTTAAATTTGAATTTGGGGAATACCTAACCGGACCGGACCGGAACCGGTCCGGCCCGGTAAGCCCGGTAACCGCGGTAAACCGCGGCTTATCGCCCGGTAGAATTAACCCTGGGCGGCATCATGCGCAACGCAACGTACCGATCCGATCGAACCTTCGATTCCAGCGCCAGCGTCCGGACGGTCAGCGCAGGGAGGTCGTGAGCGGCCAGCGCGTTGGGCTCGCAAGCGAGCGCAGCAGTGGGCCTGTGCCACCTCGTGTGTCGCTCGCGCCGCCAACTGTTTCTCACGCGCATCCTATGTGTAATATCTGATTTATTTTTAAAACATTCAGATGTAACAGTTGTAACATATAAAAAAGACAGATGAAACACTTACAAAAACGTCTGAAAACATTTGAAAACAATTGTAAACATATACAACATCCAGATGAAACACCTGCAAACATACGTAAGAAATACATGAAAACACTCAAAAACATATGCTTGCAACGTGCATGTATATGCAATATCCAGATCTACTTTTGCAACATCCAGATAAAATACTTGCAACATTTTTTTTAGAAAAGGGAATATATATTAATATCACAGCTTCTACATCGACCGATGCATATAGCTATTCTTTATTACACCACAACACTTCAAACCCACGCAAACTCAAACACAAGGCACGCACACCAAAGTTTTCGGACCTAATTGCCTCATCAAAAAATAAAAGTTCTATACACGTTCTTCAGCCACTAGTCAGAACACCTCCTCACGCCGAAAACAGCCACCAGAATACGAGACCGTCCGCCGCCATATCACGCAGGTAATCTCGATAACTCAAAACTGCTGGCCACCACCTCCCATGCTGGCTTCCTTACTAATTTTGTGGGCGCCTCCCACGTCGGCTTCCTCGCCAAATTCGTGGTCTACTGCCAACAGATGTGAAGCTCTCAAATCGCCACGCTAACGCCCTCCTCCTGACCGTCGTTGACACCGCAAACTCCTCAACTAGACCTCCACCTTCCTCGCCACGACGCTGGCCGCCGCAGTAGACTAACCAAGTACAATCTTCCAAAACGACGCATCCAAGGAGGAATGCGACACCACTAGCGCCACCGTCGCCTGACTAGAAGGTCCAGGTTTTCACCCAGGAAAGACAAGCCACACAAAAGGAAGAGGCCCGAACGATTGACGCTTCCAAGGAAGAAAACAACGTCTGGAGACGTCGTCGTCATCAGCCCAAGAGGGCAAAGCTTTCGCCATGGCACCTCAACCCGTGCATAGAATTGGCCTCGACTTGTCCACTGTGCCAGTCGCCGCCCTGTCTGATCGAGCCATATGCTATCGTTGATGCTGGTAGCCACCGTTGGCGAAAACACCGGCCAGCAGCTACGGCCACCGTCGTGCCGATGACTCTGCTAGAACAGGAGCAGGAGATCACGGATCCGGGCACGAGGCCACCCGCTCCAGCCGCAGCAGCGGGATCCGAGCCAGCCGACCACCTCCACCGGTCAGGGTGAGCCAGATCCAGCCGCTCGGGCTTCGGATCCAACCACCTAAACACCTAAACGGTGGCTCTGACCGTCGTCATCCCCTCCGGAAACCTATCAGCACCTCCGCGTGCTAACCCCGCTGCGCCCAGCCACAGCTTCGTTCCCGGTCTCGCCGGGTGAACACCGCTGCCTCCACAGGAGCATTGGATTCGGCCAACACGCCGCTGTCGCCGCGCCAGCTTCGACCACCGCCACGACCGCCCGTAACAGCCGCAGCATGCCGGTTGAGATCCGGTGAGGGGGCAGCCGGATCCACCCTCCACGGCGCCGGATCCGTGTAGCCCCTGTCCCACTGTCGCAAAGCCAACTCACCATCTCCTCGTGTGTGCCCATCGTCGAACCACTCTGCCGGCGCCTAGGCCGAAATGGCCGGAACTCATGCAGCAGCCGGACGAGAGAGCCCCACCGCTGCCTTCCTTGCAGTTGCACTGGCCTCCAGGCAACCCGCTCGGGCAGCAGCAAGGCAGGGGAGAGAGAGGTGTGGGGGCGGCGACGCTGGGCCTGTGGTTTTCACCCGAGCCGCCCCTAGGAGGAGCGACACAGGGGCATGGTTTCCGAGTTGCGATTTTCTTTTGATCAATCTTGCAACATACGTCTGGAACAGATGAAACATTTAGAACATACACTTGAAACATACGTGTATAGCCATTACAACTTGTGCAACATCCCGATCTACTTTTACAACATCAATATGCAACGACACTTCCAATATACCTTTGAAACATCTGAAACACTTAAAACATACTCTTGCAACATGCACTAGTCAGGGGATGTCAACGGCCCAACTACACCCAGGCGCAGGCCTCCCTTGCCTCCTCTTCCACATTTGGCGAGGTGGATGGAGGTGCAGCACGAGATGGTGGCGTGGACCACGGAGCAGCCAGGGATGGTGCGCGGGTGCGGCACCATCGTGGCGGGCGGGTGCGCTGCTACGACGAGCAGCCCTGCGCAGCTGCATAGGAGAAGACGAGCTCTTTTTTTGTGGATATATGGAGGTGGAGTGGAGGTGCGCTCTGAAGCAGCAAAAGGAGTGTGGGCGTCCGGAGGGACGGACACTCACATCCTATCATTACTGAACGGGCAAAACATGTGAATCCTATAGTGTTACGTCTTTTGGGCGTATACAAAAAAATAATTGAATGCAATCCTTATCAAATTTTATTTAGGAAACGCAGGAACGTAGGATTCAAGAAAAAGTCATATGAGTTAAACAGGAGCTTTAACCCACAATAGAATTCCGAGCGCAAAAGTTTCTACGCGACTCATCGTGCTAGAGTGTGATGGCGCGACCCCGCGTCTCCCTGTCCCTCTCCCTATCCCTATCCCTATCCCACATGCATGACCACGCCCACGTGCCCACGTCTGTGCCCCGCGCCTATGCCGGAGAGGAAGAAGAAGCCGGCGATGGTTAGAGTTCCAGCGACGGCGAGGTTAGGGTTTCCATCTCTGGCGACCTTAGAAGGGAGTTAGTTAATTGGGAGGCGGCCACGACACGACGGTGGTGGTGGATTGAAGGGTGGCGAGCGAGGTAGTGCCGCCGAGCGGATGGTAGGACCGGCGGCAAGGGTGACGCTCACCGGTGACCTACCCTAGGATTAGGGTGGGCGGGATCGAGGGTCGGTGGAGGAGGAAGGGCACATCGGGAGGTTGAAGACGGGTCGCGTTGACTCTGTCCAATTCAGAGGCTTTTGATCTGAGAGACGCTACACGATAGCAAACGTGGTTGATCCTATCCTAGTTCTCCTCGCTGGGCTGGTACACGCCTTAGGTAGCTAGGTGCGTTTCACCGTTAACTAAAACTGCCAAATAGCTAGGGTCGCTGTCCCACACGATACCACAGGCCACATGCGTAGTCGTGTGACATGGGTAGCAAACTGTTCACGGGTCTGGTGGACGAACAATAATATAATAATAGATTGATAAGATGACTGTCCTTTCTAGAATCATCTATTGGTCGCTTATTTTATTGGCTTATCATGCCAATTGAGGTCCCCAATGACACATAACGTGCGGGACCAACCGACTGCGACGTCCGGGATGGGTGATTTTGAGCTGCTGCCATCTGTTTGCGGTTGTTGCCGCTAGGCGCGCTAGCCTTCTCAATAAAACGAGAAACTGTGGAGTACTCCTATCTGACATGATGTTCACCTAGCTTGAGCCCTGCAGAAAACAATGACTCTGCCAACTTGTTTCTCTAATAATGGTTGGTTTTCACCGTGCAATTCTAGTTTTCTACAACGTCCGGATGTTGACGACATCGTCACCACACTGAACTTTTCTGTCTTAGTTTTGCATCTCTCTTTACTTTCTTCTCCATACTCACTGGCATAGTACAGTTAGCAGGTCTGTGAACTAACGCCTGCTTTGGCGAGATTTCGATAAGGTTGTCTGTGGTTGTGTTCTCAGCTGCTGGTGCTCCTCCAATCCATGTCTTCAATCGATTATCATCTCTGGCTGGGCTCGCTTGCACTGCTGGCCAAGTGGTGCCGAGTCACACTCCTGATCCAAGACAGCTGACGATGTGCGTGGCTTGCTTGTCCCGGGAGGAGGAAGGCAGTGAGTGACAGCCATGCAAGTTGGGCGTCGTGAAACGTAAGTGATGACTCATGAGTCATGAGGTACATTATATTAGACTACCCGCAGCCATACTCTAAAACGATACTCTAAAGCTTTAGAGTATGAATATAGAGTAAAAACTGCTGCACTGGGTACTCTAAAACGATACTCTATTCTTTCTCTCATTCTATATTTAGAGTGGTACTGTGCTTACTCTATACTCTATAGTGGCGGCCCCACGAGCTAAACAAAGGGAAAAAATGTTATAACTCACAAACCAAAAATCCAAATTAAATTTCGATTTCACCATTAAATTTGTCTCAATAAATCCTTCAAAACTAGATCACACATGGATATATTTAGATAAAATGACAAGTGAGTCCCACAGTGGATAGAGTGGATAGAGGATGATATAGAGGATGGATGGGTGCAGGAGAATTGAGTATAGAGGAGAGAATCTTGCTGACTAGGACGTATAGAGGATGAATATAGAGGTCCATGAGTGCGGGTAGTCTTATGCAGCCATGCAAAATGTGGGATTGTTTGGTTTAACTTTTGAGGAATAGGCCATCGTCTTCACGTTCCTCTTATCTTTTATGAATGAAATGTTCGATCTATCGCCACATCACCCTTTGCAAACTAATACTCCGTCTGGGAATGATAGATACAAATTTTGACAAAGGAAAAACAATTTTTACAAACCTGACTCACAGTCAAATCATATGTAAGTTAAGGCATAATTTTGTATCAATAGATTTGTATTCAAAGCGATTCTAAAATAATATTGATTCTTTAGCAATCGATAACATATTGCAAAAAAAAATCTCTTTGTGGTTTTCCTTTGTCAAAAATAAATTTATCATTTTTGGATAGAGGAAGTAATTATTACTCCAGGCGAAGAAATGGAGGCGCGTCTCACTGAACTCCACAGTATAAATTTATGATTTACCACCTCACCTAAGGTAGTGTGGTTTTTTAAACTAAACACCTCGAATTACTCGTTTGGAACTTAAGTGACCAGCATTCTATTAGTAGAGCACATGAAAACCGCATAGACCATGCTACTTGATGAAAGCAAAATCTACGGCAGTTCTTTTTTTTTGACATATATAAAAATTTATGATCTCTCCATTTCAAATTAAGATATTTTAACTTTTCTAAATATATTGCTTTTACTGTGTATGTAGACATGATGTATATCTAAATACATAATAAAAACTATGCATCTAAATAGTTAAAACGATTTGGATTGAAGCGAGTACGTGACAAACTATTACAGATCAAGTTAAAGTTGCATACTCCTACGAAGGAGACTTTTGTCGACTGTTTCTGATCGATCATTTTAGCCGCACACGTGCAGGTTGCCAGTCTAGCTATCCGGCGGTAGTGGCAGAAACGATAGATCAGCTGATGTCATGCATGATTCATTCAAAGAATCTGCCGATGGGCACTGCTGACTCACTCGTTTGCACTTTGCTTTGCGTACCATACAAGATACAACGACCCAGCGTCCCCAGCCAAACAATAATAAAAATATCTACACTCGTGATATATTTAGAGCAAAGGCGAAGTACTTAAATGGCGTAGATAAAGTCATAAAAATGCACCATTGGTATCTCTCTTAAACTAGAGTAAACAATATTTGTGCGTCTTATAAAAAAACTATATTTACGCCCAAAAATTCAGCCTACATATAATCCTACATAAATATAAAAGGCCAACCTAGCCAATTAATAAAAGAATAGAAGTTTTTTTTTTACGAAGCGAAAGAGGGAGCGAGCCCAGGCTGCACATGAGTAGGCATTGGTGTGAGTGTGCACCAGGCCTGTTGGGGGCAACCCACGACATGGGCTAGTGGCCTAGCGCGCCCAGCCCCAGCGGGTCCAACAAACCAAACGACAGACCAGGCCTAAAATCTAGGCAGTTCAGCAGCAGCACTGCAGCAGTTAGGAAGCCCACAAAGTAAACAACACTCATCTTCAATCTCCTTCTGATGGCTCGGGCGCTGGGATGTTTGAGCGCTTTGTGGCTCTTTGCATGGATGGAGGCAAGAATCTAATGGACCTCACGCTCATTGTCGTCGATGGCAGAACTAACAATTCTGTTTTTTTTTTATCCGATAGATACATGCAAGTATTATTCTCAGGTTGCACAATTGAACACGAATTAAAGAATTGACGAAAACGTGATTTAACGCAAGATGTAGCAATTGGCATGCCTTTGTCTTATCTCGGTCAAAAAGCAAACAAGTACTAGGAAAGCACAATGTGCGGTTTCCAGATTATTCCCAAACGCAACTGGCAATCCTGACTAGCAAATTTGCTGACTCGCCATGCGACAGACGCTAAACGGTGAGAACTGAGAAGTCCAAACCACGTTATGATTTCCAATCAGTAAAGGCCGTAAAATAACAATGTTCAAACCCATAATCAACCTGGCACTGATGGGGATTAGGGAATCTTTTTTTGGGGCCTAATTCTAGGGCTCATGGGGACAGCAAGGAGTCTCGTGGGCTCGAGGCAAAAGCAAATAAAGTGCAAAACCCTCGTCCTCGAAAGCGAGATCTGGCTTCCCGTACGCGTACCCCTGACCGGCCAGACTCGGACATTCGGCTGGCCTGCACTGCACTCGCGCTAGCCGCAAACCTGCGCGGGCCGCATCCTCCACCAGCTAGTGCGCTGGCTGAATCCTCAACGCTAATGCTTCCCGTAGGGCATCCGTTTGGACGGACGCCGCCCCCCGCTCGTGCAGATTCGTCGCCTCCATCGCGCCTCCCGGTCCCGTTCAGACTCGCTCCTCCAGCCGTGGCCACTGGCAAGGTCCGTGCCACTAATGAGCTCCACACCACTCTGTGGCATCAAGCTCTTGGGCTTCCATTTGCTTAAGCAGCAAGTAGATGAGCACATGTTGCAACCGTATGTTTCATACGTTTCATATGTATTTTGCATATGTTTTATCTGAATGTTGCATGCATTTCATCTGGATGTTGCAAAAGTAGGTCTAGTGCTGCATAGGTTGTAATAGTTATATACGTATGTTGCAAGTGTATGTTTCAAATGTTTTAGCTGTTTGAGACGTTTCCAAATGTTTCAACTATTTTAGACGTATGTTGCAAGTATACTCCCTCCATATCGGATTTAGAAGTCGTTTAGGACAGTGACATGGTCTCCAAAACACAAATTTGACCTCTTGTTTTTATAAAAAATATTTATGAAAAAATGATATATGTATACTTTTATGAAAGTATTTTCAAGACAAATCTATTCATATAATTTTTACATTTGCAAACTCAACAACTTAAAAGATATTGATGATTTATATTCCCAATGTTTGACGCAAACCTTATCCAAAATGACTTCTAAATCTGATACGGAGGGAGTATGTTCCAAATGTTTAAGCTATTTCAAACGTATGGTGCAAGTGTTTCATTTGGATGTTGCAATGACTATATAGATATATTGCATATGTTGCAACAGCAGGATGGATGTTGCAGAGGAGATGAGAAGTTACAACGGGAGCAGAGCGCAGCGGAGGATGGTACGCAGCAAGGGAAGGGGCGCCGCGAAGACATAGCACGGCAGGGGACGAGCACGACGGTGGATGGCGCTGTGCCGGGGGAAGGGACGCCGCGAGCTCACGCGGATTGCAGCCGGGATGAGACGCAGGGCACGGGATGGGTGCGGGCGGGGCGTGAAATGTGGTGCAGGCACAAAAGATGTGCCAGACGTTCGGGGGTCCAGGCTCTAGCCACGCCCTCGTCTAGCACCACACCGTTTCTAGTCTGGATTGATGATAAATAAAACTCGGCGACTCGACCAGGAAGCCTAGGTCGTGAGTAGCTTGTGCCAGCAGACGGGCGGCGCCGCCGCACTAGAGCGCGCCACCGGCCAGTGCACATATCTTTCGCCCCCGGGCGACGATGGACGCAATGATTTCACCCCGCGGTCCCGGGCGCAATGAGTATGCGCCCCACGAACCCAACAGCTCGTGATCGCATCGTACTACGTACTAGCCGCGCCGCGTTCACTCCTGGACACGGACGGCGAGCGGGGTTCAGGAAAAGGGCACGCGCGGCCGTTGGGCAGCACTAGCGAGACTGCAAGACACGCCACGCGCAGCGCAGGCACACGCAACAACGCCTTCGCGGACGCAGAGCACTCTGCCGACATGGATGCTGGACAGTGGAGACGAAGGGCTCAGCCTTCAGGCTCTGCCACTGGTACAGGCTCTTCGGTCTTCGCCGTCTGAGATGGCGCATGCATGACGTTTGTTTGGGAGCTGGGAGTGCGCGATCCAGCTGATTGGCAGATTGTGGACTTCTTCTGGCAGTAGAGTCGGCTGTTTTCTGTTTCTGACAGGGGGCAGCGTAACCCCACAAAAGATACAGGCGGTGCACTCGCTGATTCGCTAGAAATTTTCTTTTCGCACAACATAGGTCTATCTTAATGGCTGACGGCCAGTGGAAACTGTATTTATCCACAGTCCACCTGACGACCTGGTTAGTAATCATGTGGATATGCAATTGCTCGGAGTTGGTGATGGGTGGTGGCGGCGTGGTGCTGTGCGTGCTCCGTTTCCTCCCGTGTTCCTACTGAGTACTGATCTGGTGCTGTGCTGCAGTGGTCCTGCTCTGCTCTTCGTCATTGTGATGCACTGGAGTAGGGCCGTGTTTAGATGCCCAAAAAGAGGCAAAAATTTTTGTATAGTAACTATCACATCGAGTTTTTGGACGTATGTATGGAGCATTAAATGTAGGTAAAAAAATAACTATTTGCATAGTTTGTCTGTAAATGTCGAGATAAATTTTTTGAGTCTAGTTATTCCATGGTTAGACAAATTTTGCCAAATAACAACGAAAAGTGCTATAGGAACTTTTCCCCAAAAAATTTCACATCTAAACACGCCCTAGGTTAATTTCATCTTTGCTTACGGCTCATTAAATTGCATCTAGACGGGGTGACAGTGTACTAAATACTTAATATCATCTTAGAGACACTTTAAATACAAATATATTGATACAAACTTTATGTCCTAATTTATGTATAGTTCAACTAATTGTTAATCAAAGTTTGTAAAATTTGAATTTTTTCCTTACAAAATGCTTTTTCATCCCGGGACAGAAGGTGCACGGAATAAATACATCGCAATCCACGTTTAGGAATTACTGCATGGGAAGGAGCATTGTAATCAACGGTGGTAGTTCATATGGGGAACTAAGGTGAAAATTTCATTTTTATTCCTAATTCCTTGTTTGGTTTGTGAAGTGAAATGGTGTGTGGGCTTTTAGTTGAAAAATACAGAGTAAGTCATGACAAACGAAGATGATGTATCTATCTTCCACTAAAAGTGCAATTACCGCTCAAATACAACCTCTCCCATGGAAAGTAATTGGTAAGAGTTGATCCTCTAAACTTCTATTCTCCTTCCCACCAAAACTCCTGTGCTCTCACAAAACAAACAAAAAAAAATCTAAATTCCTACAACAGAAGTCCTAATTTTTTTAGGAAAAAATAGAAGTCCTAATTCTTGCTTTCAGTTACCCCTAAACGGCTGAACCAAACATGACTTCGTGGTCCAGCGGAAGAGGATTCGAGAGCTGAGATGCGCCATGGGTGAGTGACCCCCGGGCGCTGGGCTTTACCGCGTTTACAAGGACACCATGCCTTAAATCTTGTCTTTAGGCTTTCAGATGGGAGATCGCCGAAGATATTTACGGCCTTAATTCATGGTGATGCCAACGTTAGCTGGGCGTGACATCGATTTGAAAAAAGTGTGCACCTGAGCAAGAGCAGCCACACCAGCTTTGCTGTACTATTTCTCTACGGCAATATTATGTGAACTTTTTTTTCTCGACCGGGCAATATGATGTGAACTTGATCAGGTTGAAATGACGGCAGGGATTGCTCTGGAGAATACATGTGGTGCCAACGGATTTTGCTGATGAGTAGTCTGAAATCTTGTAAGATTGTAAATACAATTGCCTAAAATCCATGTCTATTGAACTATGTATGACTATAGGTACATTACGTGCTAAACACTACGGCCTTGCTTAGATCTCCAACTTTGGATGTGCAAAGTTAGCATTTTGCACTGTACAACTACTGTAGCATTTCGTTTGTATTTGGTAAAAATTATCCAAACATTGACTAATTAGACTCAAAATGTTCGTCTCACAAAGTACAACAAAACTGTGCAATTAGTTTTTGATTTCATCTATATTTAGTACTTCATGTATATGCCAGTATTTTGATGTGATGGAAATCTTCTTTTTATATAGTGTCAAATTCTAGACCTAAGTAATCCAACATCCTTGTAAACGGTAGGGGCACGTTTGGTTGCCCTGACCAAGGCCGGACAGACTCCACAGATACAGGCGAGCGCTGTTTGGATGCCTGTGCTTGGCCACGGGCCTGGTCCTGGCTCCTAGGAAACAGCGTATGCATGTGAAAGAGAGCATGCACGAGGTAGGAGGAAAGCAGGCCAACCAATCAACAATCAGCTGAGGCTATACGCGGGTGCCTGCATTCAACGCAAACCAACAAACAACCTAGCCTGCATGCAACTAGTCTGGCTCGCGGGCGCAGGCATGGCTGTCGAGAGATAAGAACTACGGGCCTCTTTGGTTCGCGTATGAACTCGGCCGGGCTCGCATGGGAGGAGCCTGGCTCCTAGTAGCTAGGCTCAATGCATGCGAGAGTATGGTGTTTGGTTGCCTGTTTACACGAGTCAGGCTGAGTTCGTGTTTGGTTGCTCGCATGAAGACGAGTTACATGAGATAAAAATATATCAAATAATCTTCATCATGACATTTATTGCGGACATCTATTATCTTATAGTTTTTACTTTATCTTATTACTCCTTAATATTTATCGAAATATGTTAATATCATTTAATATGTGCTAATAATGCACTAATAACGTCATTAGATGACTAATTACCAGCACCACACGAGCGTGGCCCAGCAGAAATGGCCGATTTCTGTGTTCCTCCAAAGTCTGGTTGAGGGGGACTGTAACAAAATCGACCATATTATAAAAGCACAGGTACAAAAACAAGCGCCCGAAACGCTTAAATTTTTAAACTTGAACCCATACAATTCCGGTAGTCAATCGAAATCACGAAGGATTTCAAACCAACTCGCTTACAACCAAGATCACATCATTTAACATAACACATCACACGTTACATTTTACAAGTACTTAAGAAGAAGTTTACAACACCGCGAAGTCACAATTATTACAAACCCAGTTTATAAAGTAGTGGAAGCATGAGTTATACACACACTTAGTTCAAGTACGATTGCCAGTCTTACAGATCATAATCCCACAAAAGCATTAAGGGAAGTGGACTAAAAGATGATCATGCCCAAGTGATCTAGTCCTTGTCACCCGCCGGATGGAGGCAATTCTTGCAGAAGCCCTGATAAAGCATGTCATCTGTAACAGGAGGGAATAAACCCTGAGTACGAGAATGTACTTAGCTAGACTTACCCGTCGAAACGAAAAATAAGAGACACCAAGGATCATGCAAGGTTTTCTTAAAGTGGAGCCGGCTGACATCTTATTTTGCAGAAAAGCATAAATAGTGGTAACTCTTTTAACCTGAACTAGCAGTTATTTTTAGCATTAACCTGTCCACTATCTTAGCACCTGTACTAAACAATCACTTGATCATTAAGCAAACATTAATAACCATAGCTGGTATATTAATCATCATTCTTTTAACCATTCGTTCAATTAATTGAATCTACGTTGCCGCTGCTCAAGTCAAGTGCTCACTAACCGGGAGCGACGGCGATTCGAATCGAATTCCTATCCAGCTGGAGGGGTACTTCTAACACAAACCGCGCAGAACCCTCGTCAGAGTCGCACAAGTCACCTTTGGTACAATTCAGGAATCGCGGGTTCGGCTGATGCCGCATCCCCAAGGGCAACACTCTGCCAGGTGATACGGACTTTAACTCCCCTTGGTCTTATGCCAATGTCCCCCAAACACATCCTTACTTCCTCCATAATACGCACTTGACCCCTCGATTCTCGGCCTGAACTGTATTACTCGGCTTCGTGGTCGGAACGGCTTATCTGGCCAACTAAGTGTTAGACTGCGTTCAACATGACTCAAGAACGTACAAAGAATCGATCCTTAAACGACTCAGACGGGCATAGCTTCGCACCCAAGACGTGAAGTGTCTTGCGGCTGCACTATCAAACTCCCGCCCGGTCTCAAATTCATTTTTAAGCATGGTTCCATCCACAATAGCAAATATAGCCACTCATGACCCGCCTTATTCTAAAGCTCGCGGATGACAGTAAATCACCTAACTTCTACCGTACTAAGTATTGCTAAACATGTACCACGTTCCCAACTGTAATTAGGATTTACAGGATAATTTCTGGACAAGGAAGGATATGTGCAACAAGTGTTTTCACTCAACTCCTACAACTTAATGCAATAAAAAAGTAAGAGTACCTAAATGATAAGTATCCAAATGTTGAGTTAGCATGCACTGGGGCTTGCCTTTCAAAAAGGAAGAGGGGCGGTGATCAGGGCACTCGGGTAACTCTTCTTCGGAAACTCCTTCGCCGGACAGCACCTCGGCCTCCTCCGGCTGCTCCTGCTTCTCCTCCTGATGCGCTCCCTCGAACTCCAGAAGCGTCACCCCCTCCGATACACCTATTGCATAAATGTACAAATAAATTTCATGGATGCATAAGAATGAATGCAGCATGCTCGGTGAATGAAATGTGAACGGCAGCAACACTTAACGCTCTATTCAAATCACTTTAACAAGCGTGCAAATTTCCTCTCCGGTAGAGAAGTACTTACCAAGTCTACATAACCTAATGTACAATTGCTCTTCCTCAGTTAAGGACCTAGCACCTAACAATTAACAAGAGCAACATTACTTAGGCTCACACAATTCTAAGCACATTATATCACAACAACAATCGGAACAGCAGCTAAGTATTTTAACCATAACTAGAGATCCAAAATCCCAAATAACATGATACAAACAATCTGGAAAGCTTATAAAATGCTCTATAATTCATTTTCACACCCCAAGACCTGATTCTCACATTTACCTAATTGAATTCTTAAAGTTTCAGAATCTGTCCTCTCCAAATAGAGAGCAGCCATTTCTAGACAGCAGCTTCAAACAGCTATAACTCCTAAACTACTAGACCAAATGCCACCAAATTTTGATACAAGCTAGTTTAAGAAGTTTACTACAACTTTGGTATTCACAAGATTCTCAGTAAACACCTTTATCAAGGTCTAAACCTAGAAATGCTACCAGCTGTCTAGGGGACCTAGAGATGTGAAAATTAAATATTTACTTATGTGCCAAACTAACCTTATACTCAAACAAATGTCACTAATAGTTCACATATGATATAAAACTACCATAAAGTAAGGTACACAAATGCAATTCATTTATTTTAATCCTTTTCTTAATTTAATTGATTAATTAAGTGAGAAAATAAACCTATATGCAAACTACTCAGAAAATTCAACAAAAATTACAGGGGACTCTATACCTTGTCAGGAGGCTACTGTAAAAATTTGAGCTAAAGTTATCTATAGAAACTTCCTACACAAAATTCACAAGCCAGCAAGGCTGATTTTTGCATAATTAAGAAATCATATTGAAATGTATCAAACAACAGAAACAATATTTTTTCTAGCAATCCTAAGGTATCAGGACACTCTCCACAAAATTTCATGATCATTGGACATATAGAAAAATTATGAAAATTCATTCAAGTACCTCCTAATATAAAAAGACAAAGGCATAACTTGAAAACTACTCAAGCAAAAGCATCCAAATTTTTACCAGATCTAGCATACCCATTGAACAGCACACTCACAAAATTTCATAATTTTTAGAGCAATAGAACTCAAGTTATCAATTTCACAAGTTTGCATCTATTTTAAAACATATTTCAAAAGTCCATTTAATTCTTTCAGAATTGAAATAACACATATACATTTTATATTTTTTCTAAATACTACACTTCACACAGATCCTAACAAACTTGGAATCACCTCAATTGGATCTACCAAATGTGAGATATGGAATTTACAACATAGCATACAAATCTGTGAAATCAATAAAAGAAAAACACAAAATCAAAACCCTAACAGACTACTGGGCCGGCTCTCCCACGCACGGCCCGCTAACCCGCGCGTGGCTCACCCAGCTGACGCGGCCCACTAACCCGCGCGGCTCGTGACGGCCATCCCGCCCCCGCACGCTTGACAGACTGGGCTCGCACGCCAGAGAGAGAAGGCAGGGGAGGAATGACGACTGCGGGAGCTCGCCGCCGATGGCGATTCCGGCAAGGCCGAGGGCACCAGCATGACCAGCACCCAAAGTCACACCGGTGGACCAAGGGAAACGAGGGGCGGAGCTACTGGAGAGGGCTCGCCGTCGCGCATGGCGGCTCGGCGGGGCGGTGGTGGCGCACCTCGCCGTCGGTGACCCCGAGACCCTATCCTAGACCCGCGGTGAGCACCCCTGCACTACCCCGACTCCAATGCGCCTACTAGCACTCGAAGAGGATGACCCGAGGACCCTGGCCACGGTGAACCGTCGCGCGGACGAACACCGACAAGGCACCGCGGTGGCGGAAACGGGCAATACAACCCTACCGTTGCTCGGCTGATGGCGTGGAGCAGACGAGGGGGTAGAGGGGTTCAAGGCGGAGCTTTTGGTCGGAGTTGAGACGCGGTGGTGCGGTGGTGAGCGCGTACGAGCTCGCCGGAGCAAGGGTGGCAATGGCGGCTCAATTTTTCCGCCTTGGCTATGACAGAGGGAGGGAGTGAAGGGAGAGGGGAGCGGGAGATGGCATGGTGGCCTTGAGGGCGTCGTGGACTGACGGGTAGGGCCGCGGCCGGCGTACGGTCGCCACGGCGCACCCACGCGGCGGCAACGGTCTGCGGCCGGTTGGCCACGACTGAGCTCCAAATGTCTGAATCCGGTTCAATGGAGGTGACTGACAGCCGGACTTCGACGCTCCAGATCTCCCAAACAAGACCGACTTATTGAAAACTGTAAACATCAAAGTTGTAGAGGGATATGAGATCTACAATTTTGTCAATAGGAGCTCGAGCTGGTTCGGCCTGGTTTGAGAGTTACAGTGTCCCAAAGAAGGCAACCTTGCAACTGTATTTCAGTTAAGACTTGGCCAAAAATGCTAAGTCCTAAAACAGCTACATCCACTGACTTGTGGGCCACTTTTGAGGTTGTTCTGTCATTTTCATGAGATGGCCATATTGAGACTTTTGTTCCCTATAAAATTCTCTACAACTTTGGTTAAGGGTGCACCTCTATGCAAGATCTCTAAGCTGGACTTTTTAAACAGTCAAACGAAAGCACTTTAGAGGTCAAAACTTGACCAACAACACTTATGAGGGCAATTTGGTTATTTTGGTCAACATGAACATTGTTCCACTAATGATCCTAAGTGTGATTAATGTATTATAGGACATAATTAACCATTGTACTCATTGGTTACACACAATCCCAAATGTCACATAAGTTGAAACAAGCAAAACAAACATTTTCACCAAAATGTTTCACTACCATGTTACATGTGTTTCAAGCTTTTGTTGCAACAATTAAACTTATCATGTTATACTAACAACATTGCCATGTTTCAAAGGTATGCATCCAATCCCAGTATTACTGGATTCATGGCAAGAGGCATTTGGTGGACCTGGTGGCAAATATCCACAGTATTACTGGTCATACATTGAACTAAAGGTATGCATCCAATCCCAATTCGGTCTCATGTGCAGATAGTTTCTATGTCATGGAGATGGATTATTCTTATCCTATATTAATTTGGAGTTAAAACATGCCTTGGAAGAAATATCCAAAGCCGCAAGTGCACCAGTGATAGATAATTCCCACATTTTAAGGAATTGTTATGTTACTAACACTTATTGTATGTTCTTTTGGCAAAATGTTTATAGAGGGCTGGAGTAATGTTCCCACGACGTCCTGTAGATGCTCCTCCAATATTTACTCCTCCTGCAACACATCAGGCGTATGGTTCACCTAGATATCCTTCTGGACGTCTAAATGAGAGAATCACATCTGATGCCGGAACATTGAGGTAAAACTCTCATGTAGCATTGGCTTATTTAATGTTCCAAGTGTGGACTTTTCTTTTATTATTACTTTTATTTATGGATATAACCCTTTTTTTGTTTTTCTATTTTGCTATTCAGCTTTGAGGGCTTGAATAATATTAGAAATGCAACGGAACTGCTGTGTGATATGGTGAATGCTTTGAACCCTGCTGATCGCATGGCAGTTAAAGATGAAATTATTACAGATCTTGTAAATCAATGTCGTTCAAATCAACAAAAGCTCATGCAGTTTGTCAGTTCCACAGGGTACGCCTCTCACACTCAGATTATACAGAGCTAAATTACCTTGTTCAGTTCTTCTTAATGTATTGCATAACCTAATTTATGAATAAGCATGGTTTCCATTGTTGCAATTTATGATGTCTACTGCTACATGGTGGTGTAGACATGACTTATCATAAAAATAATATATTATTTTTTTGTGTGCTTCTTGTTGTCAGGGATGAGGAGCTGCTAAAGCAAGGACTAGAATTAAATGATCGTTTACAGAGTGTACTCACAAAACATGATGCTATTGCTTCTGGTTCTCCATTACCAGTTGAGACACCGAGTATAGAACTACGCAGAGAGGATCCAAATCCTGAGCCATCTACACCAATTACACATGATATTAAGGCTCAAGTTGAAGAGGATGAAGATGATGAGTTTGCTCAGACAGCACGAAGGTACGTAGTGGCCTGCAAAAGGCTTCAGACGGTCTATACTTGTTGTAATTGTTTGTTACGGTATGAGTTATTGATAATTTTTTATGTGTTTGCAGAAAAAACAAATCTGTGATGTCCAGTGATGAGGCATCATCCAGTGCTGGTGATCAGGCTCTGGTACCTGTTGATCCAGCACTTTCTGAAGTTTCTTCGGTTGCGAGCAATGCAATAGTACCTCTCGACGCATCTTCTGTTAGTGGAACCAGGACGAAGGAGCAGGATATGATTGACCTTCTCTTTTTTCTAGAACGTGCATAGCACGTATTTCATTAAGAAGAAGTTTGGAAACATACACGCCTTACATCATGTCATAGCGAGATGCCATTAGTAATGAGGAAGAACACAAACAGAAAGCACCGTAGGGCGGTGGAATGCACACGAGTTTGCTTAAACTAAGGAACTAATTGTGCGACCTCAGAGCTGCCCGCTGCGATCAGTCTGACACGTACAACATATGATTGACCTTCTCAGCCTCACCTTGTACAGTCCTCCTGAATCATCTACAGATTCTTCAACTCAGAACCAAATGGGAGTCAGCCGAGTGTCACATCAAATGGACCAGAAACACTGCCGAGCTATCAGCCAGCTGCGGCGAATGGGGCAAATTACCCTGCCAACAACCTGTCTTATCCAACAAACCAGGGATATGTTCCGTACAATAACTATGTTGCACCATGGGCCCAAACGGGGCCGGTTGCACAGCCTGGAGCATATCCGACTCAACCCCAGCAATATGTGACTCAACCCCAGCAATATGTGTCTAGCTATCCGGCGCCACCATGGGCTATGCCTGCAAGTGCCAATTCAGCTAATCCTTTCCAGCCTGCGACATACCAAACGCCAAACCCTCCTGCTGCTTCTGTTGCCCCTGCAGCTACCTATCCAACTACATCAAAACCATATGCCGCTCCATCAATGCAACTTGTTCCATCTCCAGCACCAAAACCGGTGCAAAGTTACAACTCTTCTATTTCTCAAACATACACTGGTCCGAACATGGCTACAGATGCTCGGATGAAGGGAAATCAGCGGCCAAAAGAAACTCCAGTGGCAGCAGCCAGACCATATTACATGCCGGACAATTTGTTTGGAGACCTGATCGACGTGAAGAGTTTTGGCGCTGGAAGCAAGATCAACAGGTCTACCAGCATGCCGAGTCCAAAGGGTGGTGGCCAGCCTATGATTGGTAGAAACAAATAGGCCTCCGGAGTTCAAAATAGGGATGAGCATATATTTACAGCCTGTTCGTTTCGCTGGTTTATTGTGGTTGAAAGTACTGTTTGCTGGTTTGTTGTGAGAGGAAAACACTGCTGGATGGCTGCTGATTCCGCTGAATAACTCAAAAGAATAGGGTGTTAGTTAGTTGCTACAGTTGCCTGGTTTGATGTAAATTTGCTGTACATTTTAACGTGTCAATTCGCGAATTTGTTTCGTTGGTCAATCAGTTGCTGCATTTTTAACTTTAGTAGAGATGCCGAGATGGGTAGAGCAGTCATTGGTCATTGCTGCAGATGATTATTATCGACTATCGTGATTATGATACAAACCACCATTGCCTGCTTCGTGTTTTCTATTTTTCATGTGCTCTGATACTCGCATATATTCATTTAATTCGTGAGCATTTTTATTTTGGATTATACGTTAACTTTTTCTTTCTTGCCAAATCACTGGTACTGTATGTAATTTGTAAAGCCGCATCTCGCATCTATTGAACAGTGATAAGGGTTTGTCTACGGAGAGCAGAAATATGTGGAGCATCTGAAAAGAAGTTGATATGGGTCGCAAACAAACAGTTGCTATTCAGACGACTAGCAGCATGTTCGTTTCGCTGAATTATTGTGGTTGAAAGTACTTTTCGCTGGTTTATTGTGAGAGAAAAATACTGCTAGATGACTGCTGATTTGGCTGAATAGCTCAAACGAACAGGGCGTAGCTAGATCTGGATTAACAGATTGGATGAAGCTAGAGTTTACAAGAATCATATTGCTCAATGGGTCTGCGAGACAGATTACAAGACGAGGTGCTGTCACATAGGTAGTCTCTTATTTATGGGCAACCATGCCAACGGATCAACGGATTAAGAGACAACGAGGTGCTGTCTCACAAATCGCAACATTATTTATGGGTAAAAATCCCATGCCAACGGATCAACGGATTAAGAGACAACGAGGTGCTGTCTCACAAATCGCAACATTATTTATGGGTAAAAATCCCATGCCAACGGACCAGAGTATGCACATCATCTTCGCCCTGCTTGCCTCACACATCATCTTCGCCCTGCCTGCCTCACAGCTTAGAGAGCGCAATGTCCATCACCTCAATGAAGAAGTCTGCAACACGGGGCAGTTCGTCATTTCCCCGGAAAAATCACGTGTCACTGGTTCAGATCAACGAGGAATGCTTCAGCTGATAACAGGTCTTACCGGAGTCATCTTTGGTGAAGCACAACGGTGGTGTTATCCTAAAAACGTTCCCGTAGAAACCACCCTTCCCAACCAACACTCCCATATCTGTTGAAGAAGAGAGCACTCAGATTACAGTAAGAGTTCTGCATCTAGCTTCAGACCTGGAAGAGGTTGTCAAAGCACAACACACTTACCTTTCATATGGTTCATGACATGTGAGATCTCAACTTTGGCTGGGGTTTTCTTTTCACGGTCTGTCACCAGCTCAACTCCAAGAAGGAAGCCTTTGCCCCTAACATCACCGATGACTGAAGAACAGACAGGTAAAATGTAAGTGGCAAGTAATAATGACATGATTTATTTGTTTCTTTTTTCATTTGCCTGCTTACTTTCATGCTTCTCTTTCAGTTTGTTAAGCTGTTCCTTTAGATAGGAGCCCACAACAAACGCATTCTCCTGGAGCTTCTCCTTCTCCAGCACTTTGAGCACTGCATGCCCGCCCGCAGTGCTGACAGGGTTACCACCGAAGGTATTGAAGTAACTTCTGCGGGTCAACACCTGAGCAATCTCTGGTGTTGTCACGACGGCTCCTATGGGTATGCCATTCCCAATACCCTGAAATTCAATAAGAACATGTGAGCAACCGACTTGATGCACCAGATGTGCATTTTGATGATTGTACCGTTATGGGATGTCATGGTATTGTAAGAGCCTGCACATTATGGAGGATTTTCAAGCTATACCTTGGCCATGGTGACTATGTCTGGGATGACACCATGCCCTTCGAATCCCCAGAAGTGGCTTCCAGTTCGCGCAACTCCTGCCTGAACTTCGTCAGCGATGCAGAGTCCACCAGCTTTCCTTACCATATTGTATGCCACGGGCAAGTATCCTGGTGCCAATTCCACTATTCCACCAACCCCCTTCAAAAAAGAACATGTCGTGCTCAGGGTAAAAAATTGCTTTTCATCTAAAAGAGTGATGAAGATGCTCAACCGGTGCTTTGATATAGGAATACCTGTATGGCTTCCGAAATGAAACCACCGACTCTCCCTGTAGTCCCAAATTCAATAATTTCCTGAACATCTCTGGCATATTTCTCCCCGTCAGAACCAAAAGCACCTCTGTAGGGGTCTGGATTAAGCGCATGGTGTACTCCCGTCTGGATACATTATGTGCTAGCAATCATCAAGGTGTTTTGCCACAAAACAAAGTACTCAATGGAGATTTTAAAGCACAGTGATGCCAAGAACACGGGACCGATGCAAGTATAGCTAAGCAACTTCTTTAGTTTGGATATGATGTTTCTAGGTAAAGTTTTGGGGTTTCACCTTATTGCAGTATTGAAAATGGAAGGGGCACCCACCTGAACAACATTGAATTTCCAATTGGATTGAGCGGTAGCACCCATTGTTCCAGCAGCATTCCCATGGTATCCATTCCTAAGTGAGATAATGTCATTGCAACCAGTATAAAGCCGTGCAATCATCAGTGCGAGCTCATTCGCCTCCGTGCCTGAATTTGTGAAGAAAATAACCTGCAAAGAAAGACAGCAGTTTCCATGAGGCTCAATCATCCAAAAGAATGCCCATTTCTGAAGTAACTTCAAATAAAGAAACATTTGAAGTTTTTCTTAGAGAATACCTTCAGATCACCAGGCATTTTGGAAGCCAATGCCTCGGCAAAATCTGCAATAGCATGATTGAGATACAGAACTGTGGAGTGTTGGATCCGCTTTTCCTGGTTTACTAAGGCTTCAACCACATCTGGATGGCAGTGCCCACAACAAACTGTTGCAATGCCACCAAAAGCGTCCAGGTAACGACGTCCATCCTCATCAAATAGGTACTGCATCTTTCCATCGACTATGTTCAACTGCAACAAATATCGCAGAATAAATGATCATCTGAATGCAATCATGCTGTGGTACTGACAATGACTTTAGCTTCTATTGCTTGATTGGAAAACTAATGTACTTGACGGCGTTCTTACATCATACATACTACAAGAGGCACTCATATGATCTCACGTACTAAGTAATGACAGGATGACAACATGCAGTGGTTAACTTTGATGTTTGCTTCTTTCCAGACATGCAAGTGGATCTCAAAGTGCTAGCTGTTTTTTTTCTCTCCTCCTTCGTGCCATCTTCTATCAAACTAGAAAAGTATATCTACTTTATAAAATTATTTGATGTGTAACACACGTGCTTCTCTGAGTACTGTACATGAACTCCAATTATATCTCCTTTAAAATTATTTGATGCTTAACACACCTGCTCCTCGAGTACTGCACATGAACTTCAATGGGACAGGAGTTAGCAAATTAGGTATACACGGTTTGGTTCTGTCTGCAGAAATCCAATCTTGACCTTGTTTATGTACTTTGACAACGTGTGCACAGTTTTAAATGTTTTGTTGTCAGTAACCATGTATATTCTGACAAATAGAGAAACAAGTGGCGAAATTAATCAGAAGTGCCTAGATTTTCTACAAGTTTGCGGGCAAAACTGGGCAGCCACGCCATTGCAATTTGCAACAACCCAGGAAAAGGCCATCACTTAGCAAAAGGATCTACTAGTCACTCAGCTTGTGGTACTGGTACTAGAAGTTTCTTTTGTTGATTCACTTAAGACTCCGATTTGAGTGGTACTGTCTGCAATGCAGAATTTGTGGCTGCTAACATCTTATGGGGTTCAAATGCATCGAGACAGAGCTTGGTTGCATACTTTTGTATATTATTATCAGATCTCACTTTACTTCAGATAAGAACAGAGCACATGCAGTATGGCATTCCTATCAAACCTAGCGGAACAAAGATCACTACTGTGCCAAAAGATACCAAGAAGACGGCATTTCCCGAAAGAACAAAATAAAAAATGTTTTGGTTCCGGAAAATGCTAGTGGTTCGATAGATCGTCTTAACCTAACTGATCGCCCGAGTGATCCGTGCAGTTTTTACCCAAAAAAAGATTGAAATCCGAAGGTAATTTACAGTTTTTTTTTCATTTTTCCTTTTGGTCGTAGCAATCTGGTCCTTCCCAGAGAAGTGGAGACTGGAGGGGCGATGGGGGAGCGGCAAACGTACAGGGCGATCGTAGAAGTGGAAGAGGGATGGGCTGAGGAACTGAGCCCGCTTCCTGAAGATCTCCTCGGCGCGCGGCCCGTCGTACGGCGGTGGCGTGTAGTCGAAGGCCGGCATCTTGGGAACGGCGGCGGCGCCATTCTCTGGCGCGGGCGCGGCGACGGCGACCGCGGCCGCGGAGAGGCTGGAGTTGGCCCGGGCAGGGGCGGGGGCGAGCGCCGCCTGGAGGAGCCTCCGGGAGGGTGCGAGGCGCTGGATGTGCGGCGCTGTGGTTTTCTGCATGCTAGGGTGGTCGGGGGCCTACCGGAGCGGCGCGGGTGTGGGACGGAGTTGCTGGTTGATTGATGTTGGGGGAGGCCATGGCGACGCCTATAAATAGAGGGTGATGAGATGGGTTTCCACTTTTCATTGGCAGATGGGGCATGGGAGGACCACGACGGTGTGTAAATTACTAGTCTGCCCTTCGCTGCTCTCGGCGAGACGGCTTGTTTCATCTTGAGCAACCAGTGATTCACGCGCGCATGATAGTCTGCCCTTCGCTGCTCTCGGCGAGACGGCTTGTTTCATTTTGAGCAACCAGTGATTCACGCGCGCCCATGCGCGCGTGATAACTCTTCGGTTTTATTTGTCAAAATACCTTGAGAGATAGATATGACAGAATAGAAAGACTTAACATTCGATGGTCCCAGCTTACAACTTCCCTGTAAATTGGAGAGATTCTCAGGATTCCTCTAAAGAAATTGTTGTCGCTACTGTATCCATTGAAAATCTGAACCTTAAGCAATGAATTTTATTTTATTCAGGTAATCAACAATAGATCAAAATATCTTTAGTATATCTTTAGTTCTGCAGGGTTCCTCAGACAAATAATACACTTGACTATATTGCACTATCCTATGGCGAAAATGGCACAATACATAGCCTAGCACAGATCAGCTAAGAAATTATGCTTAACTTTCTTTGCCCAGCTAGTGACCGAAGGGCTAGCGATACCAAGTGCATGCTGTAGAGCAACACAGTTATTCCAAAACCTCTCAAATCTCCACCTCTCAAACCTCCACAGCACGATGGGCAGATGAACTCGCTTTAGTGCCGACCAACCGAATTTTCATGACACCCATTCTTATGTGTTTCACGCCGAGGAAGTTTCTGTGCAGTTGCCATAGCTGTGGTTCCATCATTTTCATATCTGTCGGTTGTTACAATTAAACATTAGACTAAAAGACTAGGGAAAGGAGATAAGTAGCTTATGTAGGTAATCTGAAGTAAACGGATGTAAATAAAAAAATGAAATCAAATTGAGTTTCAAAACCAATTTGCTTTTCTCTAGAAACTAACAAGGTCAAATTACCATGCACCATCAGTATGCAGTAAGAAGAATAATCAGACGGTACATAACTACTATGTTGCAATAAATATGCATTAAGAAACGCGACATATGCTAAATGAAAAATATTATAGAACTATTTTTCTAAAACTTTACATAAACAGTCACTACATGAAGGCTCTGCAACTTAAACAGATAGCATGTTTTTTGCAATATACATTTTATTGGAAGCCTAGCACGTAGAAGTATACCTACCACTGATCATCAGTGATCCATCGTGGATCCATGTCTAGACTACATCTGAGTATGTGACCAGACTTTGTGGGAGCAAGTGGGTTCACTAAGATAATTCTCTAAACTGATTTAATTATTAACAGAGCATTTTGAATTCAGAATAACCTCTATTTTAAATGATCTGAACCAAGACACCAGAATATGGCCTAGAATGACAGTGTCATGGTATAAACTATGCAAAAAATAACAATCAAATCTTCAAGTCTGTATCCATGTTTGTCACCATGTGCAGACTAATTTTCTTCAAGTTGGTATAAACTGTCATTGCATAGCGTCTCTCCAGTACAAAAGGCAAAGGCAAAGGCAAATTTTTAGCTGTGCAGAGTAGCTTGCTTATAGCCGGGGCCACGCAGTGCACAAAAGGAAACACTACGACAAGGCTTTGCGTAGGCATTGCATCTGAAGAGCACTAATCCATATGCCAAGCCACACCAAGCTGCCACAGCTTGCAACAGGGATAGACATGACTATGCAGCCGCCAAAAACATCAATCTGGTCACCAAATGCAAAAAGGAAATGAAAGTTTTCCCCTTTTTTTTGTTCAAAATACTTTATTAAACAAAAAAATGTAGTAGAAGAACATGAGGGAGCTAAATTGAATGAAAAAATAAAAAAATCAACAGCACATCAGTCATGTCTATACGAAACGGATGGAACACAATACTAATCCAACCACAAGATAGCATATCTGACACTAATATCAGCACACGAACGAAGCGAAGATGGCTGTAAGATTCATACCAAACCAAGCCCAACCCGCACAGATCCAAGCACCACGAGCACTTAGTTGCTGCACAGCAAGCTCTCCTCTGCTGCATAGTGAACCACGCAGCCCATGAATCCGGTCGGGTATCCGCCAGAGCTCAGGCAGCATTGGGAGCCGTGCCCGGGCAGGGCCGCCCTACTGGGGGCATCCTCACCAGGGACGCCGCGTTGGGGCCTTGTCGCCGCCGCGCAGGACGCCCTAGCCGGGGCTGCCAGATCCGACCTTGGAGCCACCGGAAGACGGTCATGGAGCGTGCCCGAGGGCGCCGCACTGCCCGTCGTCGTGCCGGGAGGCCACCTGAGGCCCGAGGAGGCGAGCTCAGCTCACCCCGCAACGCAGTGCCAGGGACGCGCTGTTGCCCCGCCCCGGAAAAGGAAGGGCGAGCCACTATTTTATCGTCGTCGCTGACCGCGCCAGTAGGAGCTTCGACGAGGAGTAGCAGCAGGCACTGCCGCGCGGACCCCATGGCGACCCGAACAAAGCTGTCCCCACGTGTAGCGAAACAGTCTGGACAAGCTCAAGCGCGTGCTGGAAACTGGGCCGCGCGACCAAACGGGCCGTGCACCACAGGGCGCTGAACCAACGAGGAGACGACAACAAAAAGAGCTCACTGCAAATCCCCCACTCACAATGCCACGCCTTCTGCAACGCACGTCCTGCCGCGGGCCCACCAGAGGCTCAACCGAGAGGCAACTCTGTGGTCCCAACTATCCCTAGCCAACCAGAGGACGACAACGTCCTGAAGCAGCCAATCCCACGACGATAACAACGGCCTGGGCACTGACCACCCCGCTGACCGCACCTGTTCACCCTCTGTGCCCATTGGTCAGCGCCACGAGAACCGTTCATCACAAAAGCAACGGGCAGCATCCAATTTGCTATCGTGGATGGCCTGGCCGCGCGTGCTGGCCAGACGTTCTCTTGTCTTTAAATGAGCATCGTCGAGGTCACGGATCTTTTGTTAAGCCCGCGTTTGATTTGGACCGATTTCGCCGATCGGCTATGCTATAAGCCGGCTGAAAAAGATTGTTGGCTGATTTATTGTGAGAGAAAAATATTATTTCGGTTGAAAAAACCAGCTGAAAAGTACGCATTATAAGCCGATTATAAGCTGGAGAAAGAGAATATGACACGCAGCGCGACATCATGCGCAACGCTTGGGCAGCAACGTACCAATCCGATCGAACCATCAATTCCAGCGCTAGCGTCCGGACAATCAGCGCAGGGAGTTCATGAGCGGCCAGCGCGTCGAGAGCGCACCAGCAGTGGGCCTGTGCCACCTCGTGTGTCGCCCACGCCGCCAGCCGTTTCTCACGTGCATCCTATGTGCAATGTCTGATATATTTTTGAAACATTTAGATGTAACAGTTGCAACATATAAAAAAGACAGATAAAACACTTGAGACAAGCGTGTGAAACACTTACAAAAACGTCTGAAAACATTTGAAAACCATTGCAAACATATGCAATATCCAGATGAAACACCTGCAAACATACGTAAGAAATACATGAAAACACTTGCAATATGCATGTATATGCAACATCCAGATAAAATACTTGCAACATTTTTTTAGAAAAGGGAATATATATTAATATCTGCATATAGCTATTCCTTATTACACCACAACACTTCAAACCCACGCAAACTCAAACACAAGGCACGCACACCAAAGTTTCTGGACCTAATTGCCTCATCAAAAGATAAAAGTGTCATACATGTTCTCTAGCTGCCAGTCAGAACACCAGCTCGCGCCGAAAACAGCCGCCAGAATGCGAGATCGTCCGCCACCATATCACATAGGTAATCTCGATAACTCAAAACTGTTGGCCACCACCTCCCACGCCGGTTTCCTTGCCAATTTCGTGGGCGCCTCCCACGCTGGCTTCCTCGTCAAATTCGTGGTCCACTACCAATAGATGCGAAGCCCTCGAATCGCCATGCCAACACCCTCCTCCTGATCGTCGTTGACACCGCAAACTTGACTTCTCAACTAGACCTCCACCTTCCTCGCCACGACGCTGGCCACCGCAGTAAACTAACCAAGCACAATCTTTCAAAACAACGCCTTCAAGGAGGAACACGACACCACTGGCGCCGCCGTCGCCTGACCAGACGTCCAGGTTTTCACCCATGGAAGACAAGTCGCACAAAGGGAAGAGGCCCGAACGATTGACGCTTCTAAGGAAGAAAACGACGTCTGGAGATGTCGTCGTCATCGGCCCAAGAGGGCAAAGCTTTCGCCATGACACCTCAACCTCGTGCACAACATTGTCCACGACTTGTCCAATGCGCCAGTCGCCGCCCTGTCCGACCGAGCCACCTGCTGTCGTCGATGCTGGTAGCCACCGTTGCTGAAAACACCGACCAGCAGCTACGCCCACCATTGTGCCGATGACTCCCCATACCGGAACAGGAGCAGGAGATCACGGATCCGGGCACGAGGCCACCCGCTCTAGTCGCAGCAGCGGGATCCTAGCCAGCCGGCCACCTCCACCGGTCAAGGTGAGCTAGATCCAGCCGCTCGGGCTTCGGATCCGACCACCCGAACACCTAACCGGTGGCTCTGACCATCATCGTCCCCTCCGGAAACCGCCAGCACCTCCGTGTGCTAACCCCCACCGTGCCCAGCCGCGGCTCTGTTCCTGGTCTCGCCGAGTGAACATCGCTGCCTCCACAGGAGCATTGGATTTGGCCATCACGCCGTTGTCGCCGCGCCAGCTTCGACCGCCGCCGCGACCACCTATAACAGCCGCAGCACGCCGGTTGAGATCCAGTGAGGGGGCAGCCGGATCCACCTTCCACGGCACCGAATACGTGTAGCTCCTGTCTCGCTGTCGCAGAGCCGACTTGCCATCTCCTCGCGTGTGCCCATTGTCGAACCACTCTGCCGGCGCCTCCACAGCCGCCACCCAGGCCGAAACGGCCGGAACTCATGCAACAGCCGGATGAGAGAGCCCTGCCACTACCTTCCTTGCAGTTGCACTGGCCTCTAGGCAACCCGCTCGGGCAGCGGCAAGGCAGGGGAGAGAGGTGTGGGGGTGGCGGCACTGGGCTTGCGGTTTCCGCTCGAGCCACCCCCAGGAGGAGCGACACGGGGGCCTGGTTTTCGAGTTGCCATTTTCTTTTGATCAATCTTGCAACATACGTATGGAACAGATAAAACATTTAGAACATACACTTGAAACACATGTGTATAGCCATTACAACTTGTGCAACGTCCCGATCTACTTTTGCAACATCGATATACAACGACACTTGCAACATACCTTTGAAACATTTGAAACACTTAAAACATACTCTTGAAACATGCACTAGTCAGAGGGATGTCAACGGCCCAGCTACACCCAGGCGCAGGCCTCCCTTGCCTCCTCTTCCACATTTGGCAAGGTGGATGGAGGTGCAGCACGAGATGGTGGCGTGGACCACGGAGCAGCCAGGGATGGTGCGCGGGTGTGGCGCCATCGCGGCCGGCGGGTGCGCTGCTACGACGAGCAGCCCTGCGCAGCTGCGCAGGAGAAGACGAGCTCTTTTTTTGTGGATATATGGAGGTGGAGTGCAGGCGCACTCTGGAGTGCGGGTGCCGGCGTCCGGAGGGACGGACACTCACATCCTATCATTACTGAACCGGCAAAACATGTGAATCCTATAGTGTTACATCTTTTGGACGTATACAAAAAAATGATTGATTACAATCCTTATGAAATTTTATTTAGGAAACGTGGGAACGTAGGATTCGAGAAAAAGTCATATGAGTTAAACCGGAGCTTTAACCCACAATAGAATTCCAAGCGCAAAAGTTTCTACGCAACCCATCGTGCTAAGTGTGACGGCCCGACCCTGCGTCTTCCTCTCCCTATCCCTATCCCTATCCCTATCCCTATCCCTATCCCTGTCCCTGTCCCACGTGCCTGACCACGCCCACGTGCCCACGTCCGTGCCCCGTGCCTATGCCGGAGAGGAAAAAGAAGCCAGTGATGGTTAGAGTTCCGGCAACGGCGAGGTTAGGGTTTCCATCTCTGGCGACCTTAGAAGGGAGTTAGTTAATTGGGAGGCGGCCACGACACGACGGTGGTGGTGGATTGAAGGGCGGCAAGCGGGGCAACGGGAGCACCGCCGAGCAGACGGCAGGACCGGTGGCAAGGGTAGCGCTCACCGGTGACCTGCCTTAGGATTAGGGTGGGCGGGATCGAGGGTCAGTGGGGGAGGAAGGGCACATCGGGAGGTTGAAGACGGGTCCCTTAACTCTGTCTAATTCAGAGGCTTTTGATCTGAGAGACGCTACACGATAGCCAACGTGGTTGATCCTATCCTAGTTCTCCTCGCTGGGCTGGTACACGCCTTAGGTAGCTAGGTGCGTTTCACCGTTAACTAAAACTGCCAAATAGCTAGGGTCGTTGTCCCACACGATACCACAGGCCACATGCGTAGTCGCGTGACATGGGAAGCAAACTGTTCACAGGTCAGCTGTTCCTTAATGTAGCACACACTTCAGTGTGGTGACTGTCCTTTCTAGAATCATCTATTGGTGGCTTATCTTATTGGCTTATCATGCCGATTGAGGTCTCCAATGACACGTAACGTGCGGGACCAACCGACTGCGACGTCCGGGATGGGTGATTTTGAGCTGCTGCCATCTGTGTTGCGGTTGTTGCCGCTAGGCGCGCTAGCCTTCTCAATAAAACGAGAAACTGTAGAGTACTTCTATCTGACATGATGTTCACCTAGCTTGAGCCCTGCAGAAAACAATGACTCTGCCAACTTGTTTCTCTTATAATGGTTGGTTTTCACCGTGCAATTCTAGTTTTCTACAACGTCCGGATGTTGACGGCATCGTCATCACACTGAACTTTCTTTTCATCTCTCTTTACTTTCTTCCCCATACTCACTGGCATAGTACAGTTAGAAGGTCAGTGAACTAACGCCTGCTTTTGCGAGATTTCGATAAGGTCGGCCCCGTTCGGCTGGGCTAATAAACCGGCTGAAAAACACTGTTGGCTGATTTGTTGTGAGAGAAAAATACTGTTCCAGCTGAAAAAACAAGCTGAAAAAGACGGATTATAAGCCGAATGAACAGGGCCACGTTGTCTGTGGTTGTGTTCTCAGCTGCTGGTGCTCCTCCAATCCATGTCTTCAATCGATTATCATCTCTGGCTGGGCTCGCTTGCACTGCTGGCCAAGTGGTGCCGAGTCACTCTCCTGATCCAATACAGCTGACGATGTGCGTGGCTTGCTTGTCCCGGGAGAAGGAAGGCAATGAGTGACAAGCCATGCAAGTTGGGCGTCGTTAAACGTACGTAAGTGATGACTCATGAGTCATGAGGTACATTATATTATGCAGCCATGCAAAATGTGGGTACTTATATAGTAATATACACATAACAGACCATTAGTAGCAAAGTTAGGGATTGTTTGGTTTAACTTTTAAGGAATAGGCCATCGTCTTCACATTCCTCTTATCTTTTATGAATGAAATGTTCGATCTATCGCCACATCACCCTTTACAAACTAATACTCCGTCTAGGAATGATAGACACAAATTTTGACAAAGGAAAAACAATTTTTACGAACTTGACTCACAGTTAGTCAAATCATATATAAGTTAAGGCATAATTTTGTATCAATAGATTTGTATTCAAAGTGACTCTAAAATAATATTGATTCTTTAGCAATCGATAACATATTGCAAAAAAAAAAAAATCAAAATCTCTATGTGGTTTTCCTTTGTCAAAAATAGGTTTATCATTTTTGGATGGAGGAAGTAATTATTACTCTAGGCGGAGAAATGGAGGCATCTCACTGAACTCCACAGTATAAATTTATGATTTACCACCTCACCTAAGGTAGTGTGGTTTTTTAAACTAAACACCTCGAATTACTTGTTTGGAACTTAAGTGACCAGCATTTTAGTAGACCACATGAAAACCGCATAGACCATACTACTTGATGAAAGCAAAATCTATAGCAGTTCTTTTTTTTGTTTGAAATACATAGAAATCTATGATAATACTCTCTCCATTTCAAATTATAAGATATTTTGACTTTTCTAAATATATTACTTTTGTTGTGTATGTAGACTAGTGTAAAAACTATGCATTAAAAAAAGTTAAAACAATTTGGATTGGAGAGAGTACGTGACAAACTATTAGATCAAATTAAAGTTGCACGCTACTAGGAAGGAGACTTTTGTCGACTGTTTCTGATCGATCATTTTAGCCACACACGTGTAGGTTGCCAGTCTAGCTATCCGGCGGTAGTGGCAGAAACGATAGATCAGCTGATGTCATGCATGACTCATTCAAAGAATCTGCCGACGGGCACTGCTGACTCACTCGTTTGTACTTTGCTCTGTGTACCATACAAGATATAATGACCCAGCATTAGCCAAACAATAATAAAAATATCTACACTCATGTGATATATTTAGAGCAAAGGCGAAGTACTTAAATGGCGTAGATAGAGTCATAAAAATGCACCATTGGTATCCCTCTTAAACAAGAGTAAACAATATTTGTGTGTCTTATAAAAAAACTATATTTATGCTCAAAAATTCAGCATACATACAATCATATATAAATATATAAAAGGCCAACCTAGCCAATTAATAAAAGAATATAAGTTTTTTTATGAAGTGAGAGTCGACTGTTTCTGATCGATCATTTTAGGTCTAGTTTAGTTCCCCAATTTGGGATGGCTAAATCACTATAGCGTACTATAATATTTTTGTTTTTATTTGATAATAATTATCCAAACATTGATTAATTAGGCTCAAAATATTTATCTCGCAAAGTACAACAAAATTATGTAATTAGTTTTTGATTTCATCTACATTTAGTACTTTATGCATATACCGATATTTTGATGTGACGGGAAATAGGCCTTAGCCGCACAAGTGCAGGTTGCCAGTCTAGCTATCCGGCGGTAGTGGTAGAAACGATAGACCAGCTGATGTCATGCATGACTCAGGCCTTGTTTAGATGCACCCTAAAAGTTAGAATTTTTTCACTTTCTCCAATGTTTTCTTAAACGTTAAACGGTAAACAGTCAGTCACCTTTCGTTTAGCGTTTAGACCGTTTAAACGGTGTTTAAACGGAGTTAAACGGTCTAAACGGTTTTGTACAATAACAATAAAATATACATATTTATGTACGTAAAAATAAAATTTGCTAGAACCCATACATATTTACACAAGTAAAAACCAAATATTCTACCAAATAATCTTATTGGAAGAAATCTAAATCTCATAACACTTCATATAATTACAATGTTAATTAGTTTCATGTTGATTGTGATAGACGTAGTCCTTTAATTCACTTAATTATGGATTAAATAGTTGTTTAGCTCATTTAATCATGTTTAATCTGATTTTGTTTAGACCGTTTAGACGGGATTGAACGGTTTAAACGGGTTTAAACGACCCAACCGTTTAATTCACCGTTTATGGCCTAAACAACACGGCTGACTTCTGTTTACCGTTTAAACGGTGTTTAAACGGACTAAACGGCCGTTTAGGTGAACAGTGCTCTCTCCATCACATCAATCTTTGGACTCATGCATGAAGTAGTAAATGTAGGTAAAAAAATAATTAATTACACAGTTTAGTTGGAAATCACGAGATGAATCTTTTGAGCCTAGTTGGTCCACAATTGGACAATATTTGTCAAATAAGACGAAAGTGGTACTATTCATCGGGTTCAAAATATTTGTAATCTAAACGTGGCCTCATTCAAAGAATCTGCCGACGGGCACTGCTGACTCGTTTGTACTTTGCACTGTGTACCATACAAGATACAATGTCCCAACGTTAGCCAAACAATAATAAAAATATCTACACTCATGTGATATATTTAGAGCAAAGGCGAAGCACTTAAATGGCGTAGATAGAGTCATAAAAATGCACCATTGTTATCCCTCTTAAACAAGAGTAAACAATATTTGTGTGTCTTATAAAAAAACTATATTTATGCTCAAAAATTCAGCATACATACAATCATATATAAATATATAAAAGGCGAACCTAGCCAATTAATAAAAGAATATAAGTTTTTTTATGAAGTGAGAGTCGACTGTTTCTGATTGATCATTTTAGGTCTAGTTTAGTTCCCCAATTTGGGATGGCTAAATCACTATAGCGTACTATATTATTTTTGTTTTTATTTGGTAATAATTGTCCAAATATTGATTAATTAGGCTTAAAATATTTATCTCGCAAAGTACAACAAAATTATGCAATTAATTTTTGATTTCATCTATATTTAGTACTTCATGCATATACCGATATTTTGATGTGACGGAAAATAGGCCTTAGCCGCACACGTGCAGGTTGCCAGTCTAGCTATCCGGCGGTAGTGGTAGAAACGATAGATGAAATAGGCCTTAGCCGCACACGTGCAGGTTGCCAGTCTAGCTAGTGGTAGAAACGATAGATCAGCTGATGTCATGCATGACTCAGGCCTTGTTTAGATGCACCCTAAAAGTTAGAATTTTTTTACTCTCTCCAATGTTTTCTTAAACGTTAAACGGTAAACAGTCGGTCACCTTTCGTTTAGCGTTTAGACGGTTTAAACGGTGTTTAAACGGAGTTAAACGGTCTAAACGGTTTTGTACAATAATAATAAAATATACATATTTATGTACGTAAAAATAAAATTTGCTAGAACCCATACATATTTACACATGTAAAAATCAAATATTCTACCAAATAATCTTATTGGAAGAAATCTAAATCTCATAACACTTCATATAATTACAATGTTAATTAGTTTCATGTTGATTGTGATAGACGTAGTCCTTTAATTCACTTAATTATGGATTAAATGGTTGTTTAGCTCATTTAATCATGTTTAATCTGATTTTGTTTAGACCGTTTAGACGGGATTGAACGGTTTAAACGGCCCAACCGTTTAATTCACCGTTTAGGGCCTAAACAACACGGCTGACTTCTGTTTACCGTTTAAACGGTGTTTAAACGGACTAAACGGCCGTTTAGGCGAACAGTGCTCTCTCCATCACATCAATCTTTGGACTCATGCATGAAGTAGTAAATATAGGTAAAAAAATAACTAATTACACAGTTTAGTTGGAAATCACGAGATGAATCTTTTGAGCCTAGTTGGTCCACAATTGGACAATATTTGTCAAATAAGACGAAAGTGGTACTATTCATCAGGTTCAAAATATTTGTAATCTAAACGTGGCCTCATTCAAAGAATCTGCTGACGGACACTGTTGACTCACTCGTTTGTACTTTGCTCTGTGTACCATACAAGATACAATGACCCAGCGTTAGCCAAACAATAATAAAAATATCTACACTCATGTGATATATTTAGAGCAAAGGCGAAGTACTTAAATGGCGTAGATAGAGTCATAAAAATGCACCATTGGTATCCCTCTTAAACAAGAGTAAACAATATTTATGTGTATTATAAAAAAACTATATTTATGCTCAAAAATTCAGCATACATACAATCATATATAAATATATAAAAAGCCAACCTAGCCAATTAATAAAAGAATATAAGTTTTTTTATGAAGTGAGAGTCGACTGATTCTGATCGATCATTTTAGGTCTAGTTTAGTTCCCCAATTTGGGATGGCTAAATCACTATAGCGTACTATAATATTTTTGTTTTTATTTGGTAATAATTGTCCAAACTTTGATTAATTAGGCTCAAAATATTTATCTCGCAAAGTACAACAAAATTATGCAATTAGTTTTTGATTTCATCTACATTTAATACTTCATGCATATACCGATATTTTGATGTGACGGGAAATAGGCCTTAGCCGCACACGTGCAGGTTGCCAGTCTAGCTATCTAGCGATAGTGGTAGAAACGATAGATCAGCTGATATCATGCATGACTCAGGCCTTGTTTAGATGCACCCTAAAAGTTAGAATTTTTTCACTCTCTCCAATGTTTTCTTAAACGTTAAACGGTAAACAGTCGGTCACCTTTCGTTTAGCGTTTAGACCGTTTAAACGGTGTTTAAACGGAGTTAAACAGTCTAAACGGTTTTGTACAATAATAATAAAATATACATATTTATGTACGTCAAAAGTAAAATTTGCCAGAATCCATACATATTTACACATGTAAAAATCAAATATTCTACCAAATAATCTTATTGGAAGAAATCTAAATCTCATAACACTTCATATAATTACAATGTTAATTAGTTTCATGTTGATTGTGATAGACGTAGTCCTTTAATTCCCTTAATTATGGATTAAATGGTTGTTTAGCTCATTTAATCATGTTGAATCTGATTTTGTTTAGACCGTTTAGACGGGATTGAACGGTTTAAACGGGTTTAAACGGCCCAACCGTTTAGCCTGGGCATATTTACACCGAAAACCGAACACCGAACCGAACCGAACCGAACCGAAACCAAACCGAAATATCGGTTTTTCGGTTGTTCGGTTCGGTTTCGGTTTTCTAATCTGTCAACTTCGGTGTTCGGCTTCGGGTGCGGTTCTTATCTGTGACCAAACCGAACTACCGAGAAACCGATTACTAGCTGCGTACGTCAACAAGCTCGTAAGCTGAACACAGCAGCCAACCCACTAGTCCAGTAACGGCCCACCAATCCACCGTATTCCAAGTCACAGACATACGCTCGGCCCCCAAACGCACTCACGTGAGACGCGACGGAGAGACCCGCTGAGCCGCCGCACTAGCACCACTCGCCTAACCCTATCGGGCTATCCCTCGGAGGCGCACCCCGCAGCCAGCAGCAGCGGCGGCGCGGCGCGACACGGGACGAGAGGTGGAGGCGCCGAGGCAGCGGCGGACCTGCGCGGGCGTGGGTGCGGAGCCGTAGACGCCGGTTGGAGCCGCAACCGCGCGAGTCAGGCGGCTGGGCAGTTGGCCGCAGCGGAGCGGCGCTGTCGCGGCCGTGGACTTCGGCAGGAGACGGCGGCACAACCACCTTCGCCGACCTCGCTGCTACTGTCCATGTGTAATTTTGGTAGGCTGCAGTGTCTGCTCTCTGCTGTAGCTCTGAAGTCTGACCTTAGCGTCTACTGTTCTGGATTTCATCGATTTCTTCGGTTAAAACCGAAAAACCGAACTAGAAAACCGAAACCGAAATCATCGGTTTTTGTTTTTCTGCAGAACCGATCGGGTGTGATTTTGTGGAAACCGAAATTTCTATGAACCGATTAAACCGAACCGAAAAGTCGGTTAAAACCGAATGCCCAGGCTGAGACGTAGTCCTTTAATTCACTTAATTATGGATTAAATGGTTGTTTAGCTCATTTAATCATGTTTAATCTGATTTTGTTTAGACCATTTAGACGGGATTGAACGGTTTAAACGGGTTTAAACGGACCAACCGTTTAATTCACCGTTTAGGGCCTAAACAACACGGCTGACTTCTGTTTACCGTTTAAACGGTGTTTAAATAGACTAAACGGCCGTTTAGACGAACAGTGCTCTCTCCATCACATCAATCTTTGGACTTATGCATGAAGTAGTAAATGTAGGTAGAAAAATAACTAATTACACAGTTTAGTTGGAAATCACGAGATGAATCTTTTGAGCCTAGTTGGTCCACAATTGGACAATATTTGTCAAATAAGACGAAAGTGGCACTATTCATCGGGTTCAAAATATTTGTAATCTAAACGTGGCCTCATTCAAAGAATCTGCCGACGGGCACTGCTGACTCACTCATTTGTACTTTGCTCTGTGTACCATACAAGATACAATGTCCCAGCGTTAGCCAAATAATAATAAAAATATCTACACTCATGTGATATATTTAGAGCAAAGGCGAAGTACTTAAATGGCGTAGATAGAGTCATAAAAATGCACCATTGTTATCCCTCTTAAACAAGAGTAAACAATATTTGTGTGTCTTATAAAAAAAAAACTATATTTATGCTCAAAAATTCAGCATACATACAATCATATATAAATATATAAAAGGCGAACCTAGCCAATTAATAAAAGAATATAAGTTTTTTTATGAAGTGAGAGTCGACTGTTTCTGATTGATCATTTTAGGTCTAGTTTAGTTCCCCAATTTGGGATGGCTAAATCACTATAGCGTACTATAACATTTTTGTTTTTATTTGGTAATAATTGTCCAAACATTGATTAATTAGGCTTAAAATATTTATCTCGCAAAGTACAATAAAATTATGCAATGAGTTTTTGATTTTATCTACATTTAGTACTCCATGCATATACCGATATTTTGATGTGACGGGAAATAGACCTTAGCCGCACACGTGCAGGTTGCCAGTCTAGCTAGTGGTAGAAACGATAGATCAGCTGATGTCATGCATGACTCAGGCCTTGTTTAGATGCACCCTAAAAGTTAGAATTTTTTCACTCTCTCCGATGTTTTCTTAAACGTTAAACGGTAAACAGTCGGTCACCTTTCGTTTAGCGTTTAGACGGTTTAAACGGTGTTTAAACGGAGTTAAACGGTTTAAACGGTTTTGTGCAATAAAAATAAAATATACATATGTATGTACGTAAAAATAAAATTTGCTATAACCCATATATATTTACACATGTAAAAATCAAATATTCTACCAAATAATCTTATTGGAAGAAATCTAAATCTCATAACCCTTCATATAATTACAATGTTAATTAGTTTCATGTTGATTGTGATAGACGTAGTCCTTTAATTCACTTAATTATGGATTAAATGGTTGTTTAGCTTATTTAATCATGTTTAATCTGATTTTGTTTAGACCGTTTAGACAGGATTGAACGGTTTAAACGGGTTTAAACGGCCCAACCGTTTAATTCACCGTTTAGGGCCTAAACAACACGGCTGACTTCTGTTTACCGTTTAAACGGTGTTTAAACTGACTAAACGGCCGTTTAGGCGAACAGTGCTCTCTCCATCACATCAATCTTTGGACTCATGCATGAAGTAGTAAATGTAGGTAAAAAAATAACTAATTACACAGTTTAGTTGGAAATCACGAGATGAATCTTTTGAGCCTAGTTGGTCCACAATTGGACAATATTTGCCAAATAAGACGAAAGCAGTACTATTTATCGGGTACAAAATATTTGTAATCTAAACGTGGCCTCATTCAAAGAATCTGCCGACGGGCACTGCTGACTCACTCGTTTGTACTTTGCTCTGTGTACCATATAAGATACAATGACCCAGCGTTAGCCAAACAATAATAAAAATATCTACACTCATGTGATATATTTGGAGCAAAGGCGAAGTACTTAAATGGCGTAGATAGAGTCATAAAAATGCACCATTGGTATCCCTCTTAAACAAGAGTAAACAATATTTGTGTGTCTTATAAAAAAACTATATTTATGCTCAAAAATTCAGCATACATACAATCATATATAAATATATAAAAGGCCAACCTAGCCAATTAATAAAAGAATATAAGTTTTTTTATGAAGTGAGAGTTGACTGTTTCTGATCGATCATTTTAGGTCTAGTTTAGTTCCCCAATTTGGGATGGCTAAATCACTATAGCGTACTATAATATTTTTGTTTTTATTTGGTAATAATTGTCCAAACTTTGATTAATTAGGCTCAAAATATTTATCCCGCAAAGTACAACAAAATTATGCAATTAGTTTTTGATTTCATCTACATTTAGTACTTAATGCATATACCGATATTTTGATGTGACGGGAAATAGGCCTTAGCCGCACACGTGCAGGTTGCCAGTCTAGCTATCCGGCGGTAGTGGTAGAAACGATAGATCAGCTGGTGTCATGCATGACTCAGGCCTTGTTTAGATGCACCCTAAAAGTTAAAATTTTTTCACTCTCTCCAATGTTTTCTTAAACGTTAAACGGTAAACAGTCGGTCACCTTTCGTTTAGCGTTTAGACCGTTTAAACGGTGTTTAAACGGAGTTAAACGGTCTAAACGGTTTTATACAATAACAATAAAATGTACATATTTGTGTACGTAAAAATAAAATTTGCTAGAACTCATACATATTTACACATGTAAAAATCAAATATTCTACCAAATAATCTTATTGGAAGAAATCTAAATCTCATAACACTTCATATAATTACAATATTAATTAGTTTCATGTTGATTGTGATAGACGTAGTCCTTTAATTCACTTAATTATGGATTAAACGGTTGTTTAGCTCATTTAATCATGTTTAATCTGATTTTGTTTAGACCATTTAGACGGGATTGAACGGTTTAAACGGGTTTAAACGGCCCAACCGTTTAATTCACCGTTTAGGGCCTAAACAACACGGCTGACTTCTGTTTACCGTTTAAACGGTGTTTAAACGGACTAAACGGCCGTTTAGGCGAACAGTGCTCTCTCCATCACATCAATCTTTGGACTCATGCATGAAGTAGTAAATGTAGGTAAAAAATAACTAATTACACAGTTTAGTTGGAAATCACGAGATGAATCTTTTGAGCCTAGTTGGACCACAATTGGACAATATTTGCCAAATAAGACGAAAGTGGTACTATTCATCGGGTTCAAAATATTTGTAATCTAAACGTGGCCTCATTCAAAGAATCTGCCGACGGGCACTGCTGACTCACTCGTTTGTACTTTGCTCTGTGTACCATACAAGATACAATGACCCAGCGTTAGCCAAACAATAATAAAAATATCTACACTCATGTGATATATTTAGAGCAAAGGTGAAGTACTTAAATGGCGTAGATAGAGTCATAAAAATACACCATTGGTATCCCTCTTAAACAAGAGTAAACAATATTTGTGTGTCTTCTAAAAAAACTATATTTATGCTCAAAAATTCAGCATACATACAATCATATCTACATCCTAATCGGGAAAGAATCCGAGCCCTCTCCGCGGTCTGGATACTGTACACTACTGTTCATGACGTGACGCTTTTTCCTCAGCCAGCGACGGCCCTGTCCACGTGCCCCCCTCACTACAGCACACACTGTAGCGCCGCAGGCAACGCCCCGTTCCTGCGCACGAGCTTCAGCGCCGCACCTGCCCATTTACTACGCGCACTGTTCACGCGCTGCTGCTCAGCCACCGCGTCCACACGGTCTGTGCGGGGCTGCTGTGTGCGGTGTGCCCCTCGCCGTTCCCTGCGCGCGCGCGGCGACAGCGCGCGTAGGATCCGCCTCCATCCAGGATGCTTGCGACTGCGCATCCCTTCAGCGACCGACGCGTGATGCTGAAGCCGCGCTGTCTTCTTATCAGCCGTTGCATGTGGCGCCAAATCAGTCCTCCCCACGTGTTGTCTGCTTGCGTTGGCCCTACGCATGCACCACTGCAGAAACTGAAATCCTCATTGCGCCGTCACATTATACTCGCCTCCTCCGCTCTGAACGCTGCTATGAGCAACTAGGAGGCATGCAAGTTACAAAATTCTGCATTCAGGATGCGATTGCAAAGAATACGTGTTCAACATTCAGGATGCGATTGCAAAGAATGCGTGATCCTTGGCCCTGTCCCCTTGCCCATCCATTTGTACATATACATGGTCATTATACCCTTCTTTACCTTAATAATTCTGATGACATGGTCGAAGCATTCTGGTATAGTTCATAAATTTGTTGTGGAAAATTTGAGTAAAGTTCTATGTGACAAATCGTAGCAGGATAAAATAAATAAGTGCACATCGCTACAACCAGCACGGCAGAGACTATTATATGTAATGTTGTTCGCGGCTGCAACTAAAATCAACAGAACAGCGTACAGATGATACTGTCGTCACCCTACATGAACACACAGTCCATCAAAATATGTGCGCTAAAATCAATAGTCTGACATAATTACCACGGGCGCATATAGCATGTGCGCACGCGGCGAAGCGCGTGTATCCTGCTAGTATATAAATATATAAAAGGTCAACCTAGCCAATTAATAAAAGAATATAAGTTTTTTTATGAAGTGAGAGTCGACTGTTTCTGATTGATCATTTTAGGTCTAGTTTAGTTTCCCAATTTGGGATGGCTAAATCACTATAGCGTACTATAATATTTTTGTTTTTATTTGGTAATAATTGTCCAAACATTGATTAATTAGGCTCAAAATATTTATCTCACAATGTACAATAAAATTATGCAATTAGTTTTTTTATTTCATCTGTATTTAGTACTTCATGCATATAGCGATATTTTGATGTGACGGGAAATAGGCCTTAGCCGCACACGTGCAGGTTGCCAGTCTAGCTATCCGGCGGTAGTGGTAGAAACGATAGATCAGCTGATGTCATGCATGACTCAGGCCTTGTTTAGATGCACCCTAAAAGTTAGAATTTTTTCACTCTCTCCAATATTTTCTTAAACGTTAAACGGTAAACAGTCGGTCACCTTTCGTTTAGCGTTTAGACCGTTTAAACGGAGTTAAACGGTCTAAACGGTTTTGTACAATAACAATAAAATATACATATTTATGTACGTAAAAATAAAATTTGCTAGAACCCATACATATTTACACATGTAAAAATCAAATATTCTACCAAATAATCTTATTGTAAGAAATCTAAATCTCATAACACTTCATATAATTACAATGTTAATTAGTTTCATGTTGATTGTGATAGACGTAGTCCTTTAATTCACTTAATTATGGATTAAATGGTTGTTTAGCTCATTTAATCATGTTTAATCTGATTTTGTTTAGACCGTTTAGACGGGATTGAACAGTTTAAACGGGTTTAAACGGACCAACCGTTTAATTCACCGTTTAGGGCCTAAACAACACGATTGACTTCTGTTTACCGTTTAAACGGTGTTTAAACAGACTAAACGGCCGTTTAGGCGAACAGTGCTCTCTCCATCACATCAATCTTTGGACTCATGCATGAAGTAGTAAATGTAGGTAAAAAATAACTAATTACACAGTTTAGTTGGAAATCACGAGATGAATCTTTTGAGCCTAGTTGGTCCATAATTGGACAATATTTGCCAAATAAAACGAAAGTGATACTATTCATCGGGTTCAAAATATTTGTAATCTAAACGTGGCCTCATTCAAAGAATCTGTCGACGGACACTGCTGACTCACTCGTTTGTACTTTGCTCTGTGTAACATACAAGATACAATGACCCAGCGTTAGCCAAACAATAATAAAAATATCTACAGTCATGTGATATATTTAGAGCAAAGGCGAAGTACTTAAATGGCGTAGATAGAGTCATAAAAATGCACCATTGGTATCCCTCTTAAACAAGAGTAAACAATATTTGTGTGTCTTATAAAAAAACTATATTTATTCTCAAAAATTCAGCGTACATACAATCATATATAAATATATAAAAAGCCAACCTAGCCAATTAATAAAAGAATATAAGTTTTTTTATGAAGTGAGAGTCGACTGTTTCTGATTGATCATTTTAGGTCTAGTTTAGTTTCCTAATTTGGGATGGCTAAATCACTATAGCGTACTATAATATTTTTGTTTTTATTTGGTAATAATTGTCCAAATATTGATTAATTAGGCTCAAAATATTTATCTCGCAATGTACAATAAAATTATGCAATTAGTTTTTTATTTCATCTGCATTTAGTACTTCATGCATATAGCGATATTTTGATGTGACGGGAAATAGGCCTTAGCCGCACACGTGCAGGTTGCCAGTCTAGCTATCCGGCGGTAGTGGTAGAAACGATATATAGCTGATGTCATGCATGACTCAGGCCTTGTTTAGATGCACCCTAAAAGTTAGAATTTTTTCACTCTCTCAGTCTCTCCATCACATCAATCTTTGGACTCATGCATGAAGTAGTAAATGTAGGTAAAAAAATAACTAATTACACAGTTTAGTTGGAAATCACGAGATGAATCTTTTGAGCCAAGTTGGTCCACAATTGAACAATATTTGCCAAATAAGACGAAAGTGGTACTATTCATCGGGTTTAAAATATTTGTAATCTAAACGTGGCCTCATTCAAAGAATCTGCCAACGGGCACTGCTGACTCACTCGTTTGTACTTCGCTCTGTGTACCATACAAGATACAATGACCCAGCGTTATCCAAACAATAATAAAAATATCTACACTCATGTGATATATTTAGAGCAAAGGCGAAGTACTTAAATGGCGTAGATAGAGTCATAAAAATGCACCATTGGTATCCCTCTTAAACAAGAGTAAACAATATTTGTGTGTCTTATAAAAAAACTATATTTATGCTCAAAAATTCAGCATACATACAATCATATATAAATATATAAAAGGCCAACCTAGCCAATTAATAAAAGAATATAAGTTTTTTTATGAAGTGAGAGTCGACTGTTTCTGATTGATCATTTTAGGTCTAGTTTAGTTTCCCAATTTGGGATGGCTAAATCACTATAGCGTACTATAATATTTTTGTTTTTATTTGGTAATAATTGTCCAAACATTGATTAATTAGGCTCAAAATATTTATCTCACAATGTACAATAAAATTATGCAATTAGTTTTTTTTATTTCATCTGTATTTAGTACTTCATGCATATAGCGATATTTTGATGTGACGGGAAATAGGCCTTAGCCGCACACGTGCAGGTTGCCAGTCTAGCTATCCGGCGGTAGTGGTAGAAACGATAGATCAGCTGATGTCATGCATGACTCAGGCCTTGTTTAGATGCACCTTAAAAGTTAGAATTTTTTCACTCTCTCCAATGTTTTCTTAAACGTTAAACGGTAAACAGTCGGTCACCTTTCGTTTAGCGTTTAGACCGTTTAAACGGTGTTTAAACGGAGTTAAACGGTTTAAACGGTTTTGTATAATAACAATAAAATATACATATTTATGTACGTAAAAATAAAATTTGCTAGAACCCAAACATATTTACACATGTAAAAATCAAATATTCTACCAAATAATCTTATTGGAAGAAATCTAAATCTCATAACACTTCATATAATTACAATGTTAATTAGTTTCATGTTGATTGTGATAGACGTAGTCCTTTAATTCACTTAATTATGGATTAAATGGTTGCTTAGCTCATTTAATCATGTATAATCTGATTTTGTTTAGACCGTTTAGACGGGATTGAACGGTTTAAACGGGTTTAAACGGCCCAACCGTTTAATTCACCGTTTAGGGCCTAAACAACACGGCTGACTTCTGTTTACCATTTAAACGGTGTTTAAACGAACTAAACGGCCGTTTAGGCGAGCAGTGCTCTCTCCATCACATCAATCTTTGGACTCATGCATGAAGTAGTAAATGTAGGTAAAAAATAACTAATTACACAGTTTATTTGAAAATCACGAGATGAATCTTTTGAGCCTAGTTGGTCCACAATTAGACAATATTTACCAAATAAGACGAAAGTGAAACTATTCATCAGGTTCAAAATATTTGTAATCTAAACGTGGCCTCATTCAAAGAATCTGTCGACGGGCACTGCTGACTCACTTGTTTGTACTTTGCTCTGTGTACCATACAAGATACAATGACCCAGCGTTAGCCAAATAATAATAAAAATATCTACACTCATGTGATATATTTAGAACAAAGGCGAAGTACTTAAATGGCGTAGATAGAGTCATAAAAATGCACCATTAGTATCCCTCTTAAACAAGAGTAAACAATATTTGTGTCTTATAAAAAACTATATTTATGCTCAAAAATTCAGCATACATACAATCATATATAAATATATAAAAAGCCAACCTAGCCAATTAATAAAAGAATATAAGTTTTTTTATGAAGTGAGAGTCGACTGTTTCTGATTGATCATTTTAGGTCTAGTTTAGTTTCCTAATTTGGGATGGCTAAATCACTATAGCGTACTATAATATTTTTGTTTTTATTTGGTAATAATTGTCCAAATATTGATTAATTAGGCTCAAAATATTTATCTCGCAATGTACAATAAAATTATGCAATTAGTTTTTTATTTCATCTGCATTTAGTACTTCATGCATATAGCGATATTTTGATGTGACGGGAAATAGGCCTTAGCCGCACACGTGCAGGTTGCCAGTCTAGCTATCCGGCGGTAGTGGTAGAAACGATAGATAGCTGATGTCATGCATGACTCAGGCCTTGTTTAGATGCACCCTAAAAGTTAGAATTTTTTCACTCTCTCAGTCTCTCCATCACATCAATCTTTGGACTCATGCATGAAGTAGTAAATGTAGGTAAAAAAATAACTAATTACACAGTTTAGTTGGAAATCACGAGATGAATCTTTTGAGCCAAGTTGGTCCACAATTGAACAATATTTGCCAAATAAGACGAAAGTGGTACTATTCATCGGGTTTAAAATATTTGTAATCTAAACGTGGCCTCATTCAAAGAATCTGCCAACGGGCACTGCTGACTCACTCGTTTGTACTTCGCTCTGTGTACCATACAAGATACAATGACCCAGCGTTATCCAAACAATAATAAAAATATCTACACTCATGTGATATATTTAGAGCAAAGGCGAAGTACTTAAATGGCGTAGATAGAGTCATAAAAATGCACCATTGGTATCCCTCTTAAACAAGAGTAAACAATATTTGTGTGTCTTATAAAAAAACTATATTTATGCTCAAAAATTCAGCATACATACAATCATATATAAATATATAAAAGGCCAACCTAGCCAATTAATAAAAGAATATAAGTTTTTTTATGAAGTGAGAGTCGACTGTTTCTGATTGATCATTTTAGGTCTAGTTTAGTTTCCCAATTTGGGATGGCTAAATCACTATAGCGTACTATAATATTTTTGTTTTTATTTGGTAATAATTGTCCAAACATTGATTAATTAGGCTCAAAATATTTATCTCACAATGTACAATAAAATTATGCAATTAGTTTTTTTTATTTCATCTGTATTTAGTACTTCATGCATATAGCGATATTTTGATGTGACGGGAAATAGGCCTTAGCCGCACACGTGCAGGTTGCCAGTCTAGCTATCCGGCGGTAGTGGTAGAAACGATAGATCAGCTGATGTCATGCATGACTCAGGCCTTGTTTAGATGCACCTTAAAAGTTAGAATTTTTTCACTCTCTCCAATGTTTTCTTAAACGTTAAACGGTAAACAGTCGGTCACCTTTCGTTTAGCGTTTAGACCGTTTAAACGGTGTTTAAACGGAGTTAAACGGTTTAAACGGTTTTGTATAATAACAATAAAATATACATATTTATGTACGTAAAAATAAAATTTGCTAGAACCCAAACATATTTACACATGTAAAAATCAAATATTCTACCAAATAATCTTATTGGAAGAAATCTAAATCTCATAACACTTCATATAATTACAATGTTAATTAGTTTCATGTTGATTGTGATAGACGTAGTCCTTTAATTCACTTAATTATGGATTAAATGGTTGTTTAGCTCATTTAATCATGTATAATCTGATTTTGTTTAGACCGTTTAGACGGGATTGAACGGTTTAAACGGGTTTAAACGGCCCAACCGTTTAATTCACCGTTTAGGGCCTAAACAACACGGCTGACTTCTGTTTACCATTTAAACGGTGTTTAAACGAACTAAACGGCCGTTTAGGCGAGCAGTGCTCTCTCCATCACATCAATCTTTGGACTCATGCATGAAGTAGTAAATGTAGGTAAAAAAATAACTAATTACACAGTTTATTTGAAAATCACGAGATGAATCTTTTAAGCCTAGTTGGTCCACAATTAGACAATATTTACCAAATAAGACGAAAGTGAAACTATTCATCAGGTTCAAAATATTTGTAATCTAAACGTGGCCTCATTCAAAGAATCTGCCGACGGGCACTGCTGACTCACTTGTTTGTACTTTGCTCTGTGTACCATACAAGATACAATGACCCAGCGTTAGCCAAATAATAATAAAAATATCTACACTCATGTGATATATTTAGAACAAAGGCGAAGTACTTAAATGGCGTAGATAGAGTCATAAAAATGCACCATTAGTATCCCTCTTAAACAAGAGTAAACAATATTTGTGTCTTATAAAAAACTATATTTATGCTCAAAAATTCAGCATACATACAATCATATATAAATATATAAAAGGCCAACCTAGCCAATTAATAAAAGAATATAAGTTTTTTTATGAAGTGAGAGTCGACTGTTTCTGATCGATCATTTTAGGTCTAGTTTAGTTCCACAATTTAGGATGGCTAAATCACTATAGCGTACTATAACATTTTTGCTTTTATTTGGTAATAATTGTCCAAATATTGATTAATTAGGCTCAAAATATTTATCTCGCAATGTACAATAAAATTATGCAATTAGTTTTTTATTTCATCTGCATTTAGTACTTCATGCATATAGCGATATTTTGATGTGACGGGAAATAGGCCTTAGCCGCACACGTGCAGGTTGCCAGTCTAGCTATCCGGCGGTAGTGGTAGAAACGATAGATAGCTGATGTCATGCATGACTCAGGCCTTGTTTAGATGCACCCTAAAAGTTAGAATTTTTTCACTCTCTCAGTCTCTCCATCACATCAATCTTTGGACTCATGCATGAAGTAGTAAATGTAGGTAAAAAAATAACTAATTACACAGTTTAGTTGGAAATCACGAGATGAATCTTTTGAGCCAAGTTGGTCCACAATTGAACAATATTTGCCAAATAAGACGAAAGTGGTACTATTCATCGGGTTTAAAATATTTGTAATCTAAACGTGGCCTCATTCAAAGAATCTGCCAACGGGCACTGCTGACTCACTCGTTTGTACTTCGCTCTGTGTACCATACAAGATACAATGACCCAGCGTTATCCAAACAATAATAAAAATATCTACACTCATGTGATATATTTAGAGCAAAGGCGAAGTACTTAAATGGCGTAGATAGAGTCATAAAAATGCACCATTGGTATCCCTCTTAAACAAGAGTAAACAATATTTGTGTGTCTTATAAAAAAACTATATTTATGCTCAAAAATTCAGCATACATACAATCATATATAAATATATAAAAGGCCAACCTAGCCAATTAATAAAAGAATATAAGTTTTTTTATGAAGTGAGAGTCGACTGTTTCTGATTGATCATTTTAGGTCTAGTTTAGTTTCCCAATTTGGGATGGCTAAATCACTATAGCGTACTATAATATTTTTATTTTTATTTGGTAATAATTGTCCAAACATTGATTAATTAGGCTCAAAATATTTATCTCACAATGTACAATAAAATTATGCAATTAGTTTTTTTTATTTCATCTGTATTTAGTACTTCATGCATATAGCGATATTTTGATGTGACGGGAAATAGGCCTTAGCCGCACACGTGCAGGTTGCCAGTCTAGCTATCCGGCGGTAGTGGTAGAAACGATAGATCAGCTGATGTCATGCATGACTCAGGCCTTGTTTAGATGCACCTTAAAAGTTAGAATTTTTTCACTCTCTCCAATGTTTTCTTAAACGTTAAACGGTAAACAGTCGGTCACCTTTCGTTTAGCGTTTAGACCGTTTAAACGGTGTTTAAACGGAGTTAAACGGTTTAAACGGTTTTGTATAATAACAATAAAATATACATATTTATGTACGTAAAAATAAAATTTGCTAGAACCCAAACATATTTACACATGTAAAAATCAAATATTCTACCAAATAATCTTATTGGAAGAAATCTAAATCTCATAACACTTCATATAATTACAATGTTAATTAGTTTCATGTTGATTGTGATAGACGTAGTCCTTTAATTCACTTAATTATGGATTAAATGGTTGTTTAGCTCATTTAATCATGTATAATCTGATTTTGTTTAGACCGTTTAGACGGGATTGAACGGTTTAAACGGGTTTAAACGGCCCAACCGTTTAATTCACCGTTTAGGGCCTAAACAACACGGCTGACTTCTGTTTACCATTTAAACGGTGTTTAAACGAACTAAACGGCCGTTTAGGCGAGCAGTGCTCTCTCCATCACATCAATCTTTGGACTCATGCATGAAGTAGTAAATGTAGGTAAAAAAATAACTAATTACACAGTTTATTTGAAAATCACGAGATGAATCTTTTGAGCCTAGTTGGTCCACAATTAGACAATATTTACCAAATAAGACGAAAGTGAAACTATTCATCAGGTTCAAAATATTTGTAATCTAAACGTGGCCTCATTCAAAGAATCTGCCGACGGGCACTGCTGACTCACTTGTTTGTACTTTGCTCTGTGTACCATACAAGATACAATGACCCAGCGTTAGCCAAATAATAATAAAAATATCTACACTCATGTGATATATTTAGAACAAAGGCGAAGTACTTAAATGGCGTAGATAGAGTCATAAAAATGCACCATTAGTATCCCTCTTAAACAAGAGTAAACAATATTTGTGTCTTATAAAAAACTATATTTATGCTCAAAAATTCAGCATACATACAATCATATATAAATATATAAAAGGCCAACCTAGCCAATTAATAAAAGAATATAAGTTTTTTTATGAAGTGAGAGTCGACTGTTTCTGATCGATCATTTTAGGTCTAGTTTAGTTCCACAATTTAGGATGGCTAAATCACTATAGCGTACTATAACATTTTTGCTTTTATTTGGTAATAATTGTCCAAATATTGATTAATTAGGCTCAAAATATTTATCTCGCAAAGTACAATAAAATTATGCAATTAGTTTTTGATTTCATCTACATTTAGTACTTTATGCATATACCGATATTTTGATGTGACGGGAAATAGGCCTTAGCCGCACACGTGCAGGTTGCCAGTCTAGCTATCCGGCGGTAGTGGTAGAAACGATAGATCAGCTGATGTCATGCATGACTCAGGCCTTGTTTAGATGCACCCTAAAAGTTAGAATTTTTTCACTCTCTCCAATGTTTTCTTAAACGTTAAACGGTAAACAGTCGGTCACCTTTCGTTTAGCGTTTAGACCGTTTGAACGGTGTTTAAACGGTTTAAACGGTTTTGTACAATAACAATAAAATATACATATTTATGTACGTAAAAATAAAATTTGCTAGAACCCATACATATTTACACATGTAAAAATCAAATATTCTACTAAATAGTCTTATTGGAAGAAATCTAAATCTCATAACACTTCATAAAATTACAATGTTAATTAGTTTCATGTTGATTGTGATAGACATAGTCCTTTAATTCACTTAATTATGGATTAAATGGTTGTTTAGCTCATTTAATCATGTTTAATCTGATTTTGTTTAGACCGTTTAGACGGGATTGAACGGTTTAAACGGGTTTAAACGGCCCAACCGTTTAATTCACCGTTTAGGGCCTAAACAACACGGCTGACTTCTGTTTACCGTTTAAACGGTGTTTAAACGGACTAAACGGCCGTTTAGGCGAACAGTGCTCTCTCCATCACATCAATATTTGGACTCATGCATGAAGTAGTAAATGTAGGTAAAAACATAACTAATTACACAGTTTAGTTGAAAATCACGAGATGAATCTTTTGAGCCTAGTTGGTCCACAATTAGACAATATTTACCAAATAAGACGAAAGTGGTACTATTCATCGGGTTCAAAATATTTGTAATCTAAACGTGGCCTCATTCAAAGAATCTGCCGACGGGCACTGCTGACTCACTTGTTTGTACTTTGCTCTGTGTACCATACAAGATACAATAACCCAGTGTTAGCCAAACAATAATAAAAATATCTACATTCATGTGATATATTTAGAACAAAGGCGAAGTACTTAAATTACGTAGATAGAGTCATAAAAATGCACCATTAGTATCCCTCTTAAACAAGACTAAACAATATTTGTGTGTCTTATAAAAAACTATATTTATGCTAAAAAATTCAGCATACATACAATCATATATAAATATATAAAAGGCCAACCTAGCCAATTAATAAAAAGAATATAAGTTTTTTTTATGAAGTGAGAGTCGACTGTTTCTGATCGATCATTTTAGGTCCAGTTTAGTTCCCCAATTTAGGATGGCTAAATCACTATAGCGTACTATAACATTTTTGCTTTTATTTGGTAATAATTGTCCAAATATTGATTAATTAGGCTCAAAATATTTATCTCGCAAAGTATAACAAAATTATGCAATTAGTTTTTGATTTCATCTACATTTAGTACTTTATGTATATACCGATATTTTGATGTGACGGGAAATAGGCCTTAGCCGCACACGTGCAGGTTGCCAGTCTAGCTATCCGGCGGTAGTGGTAGAAACGATAGATCACCTGATGTCATGCATGACTCAGGCCTTGTTTAGATGCACCCTAAAAGTTAGAATTTTTTCACTCTCTCCATCACATCAATCTTTGGACTCATGCATGAAGTAGTAAATGTAGGTAAAAAGTAACTAATTACACAGTTTAGTTGGAAATCACGAGATGAATCTTTTGAGCCTAGTTGGTCCACAATTGGACAATATTTGCCAAATAAGACGAAAGTGGTATTATTCATCGGGTTCAAAATATTTGCAATCTAAACGTGGCCTCATTCAAAGAATCTGTCGACGGGCACTGCTGACTCACTCGTTTGTACTTTGCTCTGTGTACCATACAAGATACAATGACCCAGCGTTAGCCAAACAATAATAAAAATATCTACACTCATGTGATATATTTAGAGCAAAGGCGAAGTACTTAAATGGCGTAGATAAAGTCATAAAAATGAACCATTGGTATCCCTCTTAAATAGGAGTAAACAATATTTTTGCGTCTTATAAAAAACTATATTTATGCCCAAAAATTCAGCATACATACAATCATACATAAATATATAAAAGGCCAACCTAGCCAATTAATCTCTATATGACTAAAAATTACCAAAAGGGAATCGTTCACCGGCGTGCGAAAAAATACTTGCAGCTTCACTTGCCACCGACGTGCAAAAAAAACGCTCGTGGCTTTGTTGGCCCGCTGGTGCAGTGGATCCGGCGAACGATCACCGATTCAATCACCACGCAATCTGCGTGCGCTCCAATTTCCTACCCAGACAGCAAATTGGATCGTTCAATCACCGCACAATTACTGCAGCCCTAGAAGAAAAGGAAATCACCCGCGCCTGCCCTTCCTGCGCTCGCTTTGATCTTTCCGCACCCTTTGACGGGATCAACGCTCAGCATGGCAGACCCGTGCTACGTTTCCCTCAGCCCATCGGAACTAGGAAGCTTCAAGGGCTCACGGACCTGGTGGCACCGCCGATTTTCTAGAAGACAACCCACGCCGCCGCCTTCTGCCCACTTCCAGCGCCAGGCCAGCGAGACGTGGAGGTGCCGTCGCCGCCAGATTTCTAGAAGACAACCCACGCCGCTGCCTTCTGCCCACTTCTGGCGCCTGACCAGCGAGACCTAGAGGTGTCACCGCCGCCTCGCAACCATCATCCGCACTTGCACCGACACCTCGCCCCTCCCCTGCCCTGCTCTGACCCCGCCGAGCACCCGTTGCAGATCCGCGACCACGAGGAGCCCCGCCCGTCGCTCCTTCAACCTCTGAACATCTTCGTGCGGTCGTGCCTCGTCTTCGCCCAACACCGCCACGCCGAGGTCGTGACCAGGAGCGTCTTGCTCGTGATGTCGTACCGCAGTGCCACGTACCTCAGCGACGACCGCAGCTGACGCTATCTTCGATGCGCTGAGACGCGGCCGAGGGAGACACCACAACCGGTTCCTCCCCGACGCCCGCCTGCTCCTCTTCATCGACGGGTGCACCATGCCCAAGTCCACACCACCGCCTGCAAGAACGGCAGACAACCGGTCGACCTCCCCACGCTGGTAAGTCGCTTGGCATTGGATTTCTGATCCATTCTTTTCAATGCAGTCGCTTGACAACCAGTCGATCTCTCCACGCCGGTAAGCTGGTAAGCTGCATTTTTCAAATGCTGTTGTGTTTTTCTGAACGGTTTAGTTCAGTACAAGAGAAAATGTATGTTGGAGGACTAGGGTCTTGCCTAGCCAAACTAGCCGATTTGTGCTAGACCAGTGCACTACGAGTCCTCTGTTTTTCCCCCGAAAGATCCATGGGGGAATTGACTGGAATTGCTCATCTTTACAGTAGTACTGATTATTAAGTGATTTGTTTGAAAAATAATAGTAAGATATTATTAAAATAAGTTCTTTCACACCCTGTGCTAATTAATAAGAGTATACATTCCATTGCGTGGATCAGTTCTCACATTTTGGTTTGAGATTTCACTCCTGCTGCACAAATGGTTACAATGAGATGATTCACTGCAGGCTTTGGACAATGCTAACTACTAGGTAGCAAATAGTAATAGGGCAATACTGGAACACATTTAAGCTTAAAAGGTTATGATCAAATATAAGTGTTCATTAATGTTGTACATACGAGATGCAATTTTGACCACAAAATGCATTTACAGTAGCCTAGAGGATGCTGGCGAATGACTGCATTTAAATATGCCATATGTTTATTGCTTTGTCGATGTTCAGTAAATCTGGCCTGAATCTTGTTATTGCAGCAATAGAGAGGGCTAGATATAAGGACGAAACTTTCTTACAGTGCTAGGCATATCTCAAATAGAAGAGAAGGTTCTAGAAATACATGTTTTCTACTCTGAAGTCCTTTATACTAGATTATGCATTGCTCTTATGTCTGTGCAGGCGAACCTCTGTCGCTCGCCGCCATTGTGCAACACACATCGCCCGCAGCACTGAAGGCTGGCTTAAGGTAAGTCCAGGTGTTTGTGACTTGTGAGTGCCATACTATTCATGATCCGACAGCAATACAAAGGCTCTGCATAGCGGTCAAACATGAATGACCTCAGCTGCTACCTTCCCCTATACTATTTCATCATACTGCAGGAATATGGTGAGAATTTTTTTGGCTTTTGTTTCCCCTCTCCACTGCATGCAACCTGTTAGGTATAATGCCAGATCGGAGTAGTTGACTTGCTATATAGAACTTGAATATTCGTTCACCTATTCTGAATTGCTGCTACCAACTGATGGTGCCAGTTTTTCCCATTTATCCATAAAGATAACACCGTTAGAGTTAGCATTTGATCTACTTCAGACTTTCACAGCCATTCTCAAACTGAATACCTAAAAGATGGAGCATTTGTCAGCTTGTAATCATTTTTTAGAATAGGTAACACTAACCTATAGAAGTTCTCTAACCCTCCAATACCAGACAGTAAGCATTTGTCAGCTTGTAGAAAACGCCTCCTTCATAGTCATTCTAAAACTGAATACCTGAGAGTTTCCATGCCACAAGTTGCATGAGCAGCAGGGTGAAAGATTAAGTATCTATATCTTTTTTTTTCTTGATGAAACACCAGATGAGAACAAAGCATGTACATGTTCATGAACAAAACAGAACTGTACTTGAAATATAAATACTAATTCTACAAACTATAAGCTAGCCTTCACCTGTACATATTTTAAAGCATGTAAATCTATTGTCAGAAAGTGAACAGGACTAAATAGAAGATTGGTTCGTCAAATTTTTTCTGTTCATGAACCGAGAATTCAAGTTTGTTTTCCATCCTGCCTACTGTTCAAGGTCTGGCAATTAGATTTGGCAATTGAATCTTGTTACTGCAACAATAAAGAGGGCTAGATATAAGGACAAGACTTTCTTATAGTGCTAGGCATATCTCAAATAGAAGAGAAGGTTCGAGAAATACATGTTTCTACTCTGAAATTTACCTCTGAAAAGTGGAAGGTCCTTTATACTTTGACACCTATTTTCTAATTGATTGCCTTGAGTTCACTTCTGAATAACCTTGGATTGACTGAACGCATAACATGTATCCCTGCTCGTTGCTCTATCTTTTTATGGTTCTGGCCTAAGAATTAATTTTTGCTGCAGGTAGAGACTCTGGAATTACAAGTGGAAATCATAACAGGTATATCTACATCCATGATCTGGTTAGCTAATGCAACTTCAGCTCATGCTAAATTTTTCAGCAATGATGATGCTATTCTGATTTTTCAGTAGTACAGAGGAGCACAATACCTTGTTAGTTAGTGCCCTGCAACCTTGTAGTATTTTCTGCTACTTTTTAGGATTAGTTTGTCCAGTTCTGCTACTTTTAGGATTAGTTTGTCCAGTACAAAGTGTATGAGTCTCTGATCCTTATGCTATTGGTGTGCTATAGTTCTACTTTTTTATAGCTCATATCATATGCTATAGGGCTTTCGCTCTATAATTGGTGGCTGTCGGTTTCTATTTTTCCTATATCATTTCTATGCGAGAATATTAACTATTTTACTTTTTCTATTATAGATTCACACAATGGTGTCCGTGCAACGCACGTTCTCTTGGTCAAACTATTGAGAGATAAAATTCTTAATTACACAGTATATTGTAAAACATGTATCAAAACACAAACTTGTTATGATTAAGGTGAATGCTCGTGTGTTATAATTCAGAGTTATATTTTAACTAGCTATCTTTCTTGAAGACTTATGCAATATTGAAGTTCCAAACACCACGATTGTAGTATCTATTTTAGGCATAGGCGGATCCAGTGGGCTGTCCGGGTATGGCAAGGCATACCCTAACCCCAGCCCAACAACATAATTACCCCTTAGTAAAAAAAACTAACCGAGCCATGCTCCTCTCAGCGTCGCCCCATCGCCCCGACGGTGGCTCCTCTCCGCTCCGAGCAACCGAGCACAGGCACCGCGCCCCCAACCCCACCACTACGGCCGCCCACGACCTCTGGCCGTCCACGCTACCGGCTACCGCAGATCCGTAGCCGCGCGGCGCCGCGGCCGCCCCGCGCTTGGCCGGAGCCGAGAGATTGGCGCGGTGGCGCCTGTCCGGCTCCAGCTCTCCCCCACTCTCTATCTCCCTCCGTGCGACGCATCTCCTGGTGACCAGCGTTCCCTCCTGGCTCCCTCGACTCCCTGCTCAAGCAAAGGTACTACCACTGAAGCAATTTCCCTCAAATCTCTAACCCTAACTTCCCTCTGATCTAATTTATGTAGTATGTGCTTTGTAGGATTTGTGAAGTACGAAGAGAGATGGCCATTAGAAAGCGTAGGCCCAAAAAGTGTGTTGTAATCGTATTTGTTCAAGTTTCTATCCTGCATTTTCTAAACTATTAGTGTGCTATTTGAACTATTTGTATCTTAATTTAATACTTATTATGCTATTTATTAGTAATTGTGTGCTAAATTGTGGGGCAATTTTATGATACTCTACTAAATTGCTAAATGGATTTTACCGGTTTGCATATAAAAATTTTGGTTTGGCATACCCTTAACGTAAATCCTAGCTCTGCCACTGATTTTAGGTAACATTATAACATATATGTTATCGTGGTATTATGTGTTTCCGTTGCAACGCACGGACATTTACCTAGTAAAGAATATAAGTTTTTTTTTACGAAGCGAGAGTGGGAGCGGACCCAGGCTGCACATGAGTAGGCATTGGTGTGAGTGTGCACCAGGCCTGTTGGGGCAACCCACGACATGGGCCAGTGGCCTAGCGCCCAGCCCCAGCGGGTCCAACAAACCAAACGACAGACCAGGCCTAAAGTCTAGGCAGTTCAGCAGCAGCACTGCAGCAGTTCGGAAGCCCACAAAGTAAACAGCACTCATCTTCAAGTTGATGGCAGAATCTAATGTGCAGCCTCCTTCTGGTGGCTCGGGCGCTGGGATGTTTGAGCGCTTTGTGGCTCTTTGCATGGAAGGAGGCAAGAATCTAATGGACCTCACGCTCATTGTCGTCGATGGTAGAACTAACAATTCTGTTTTTTTAACCGATAGATACATGCAAGTATTATTCTCAGGTTGCACAATTGAACACAAATTAAAGAATTGACGAAAACGTGATTTAACGCAAGATGTAGCAATTGTGGCGGCTGTTTTCGGCGCAAAGAGGCATTCTAACTGGCAGTAGGAGGATGTGTGTGACATTTTTATCTTTGATGAGGCAACTAGGTCCGGAAGTTACGGTGTGTTTAAGTTTGTGTGATTTTTGAAGTGTTTGGGTGTAATAAGGAATACTTATATGCATCGGTCGACGCAGAAGCTGAGATATTAATATATTTCCTTTTGTAAAAAAATGTAGCAATTGGCATGCCTTTGTCTTATCTCGGTCAAAAAGCAAACAAGTACTAGGAAAGCACAATGTTCAGTTTCCAGATTTTTCCCAAACGCAACTACCAATCCTGACTAGCAAATTTGCCGACTCACCATGCGACAGACGCTAAACGGTGAGAACTGAGAAGTCGAATTCCAATCAGTAAAGGCTGTAAAATAACAATGTTCAAACCCATAATCAACCTGGCACTGATGGGGATTAGGGAATCTTTTTTTTGGGCCTAATTCTAGGGCTCATGGGGACAGCAAGGAGTCTCGTGGGCTCGAGGCAAAAGCAAATAGAGTGCAAAACCCTCATCCTCGGACGTGAGATCTGGCTTCCCTGTACGTGTACCCCTGACCGGCCAGCCCCGGACATTCGGCTGGTCTACACTGCACTCGCGCTAGCCTGGCCCTCCAGCAAACCTGCGCGGGCCGCATCCTCCACTGGCTAGTGTGCAGGCCGAATCCTCAACGCTAATGCTTCCCGTAGGGCATCCGTTTGGACGGACGCCCCACCCCGCCCGCGTAGCGTGCCCCTCGCCCGTGCCGATTCGTTGCCTCCACCGCGCCTCCCGGTCCCGCCTGGACTTGCACCTCCCGCCGTGGCCATTGACGAGATCCGTGCCGCCAATGAGCTCCGCACTACTCTGTGGTATCGAGCTCTACGTCAACGGGCCTCCATTTGCTCAAGCAGCAAGTAGATGAACACATGTTGTAACCATATGTTTCATGTGTTTCATATGTATGTTGCATATGTTTTATCTAAATGTTGCATGCGTTTCATCTGGATGTTGCAAAAGTAGGTCTAGTGTTGCATAGGTTGTAATGGCTATATACGCATGTTACAAGTGTATGTTCCAAATGTTTCAACTGTTTTAGATGTATATTGCAAGTATATGCTCCAAATATTTAAGCTGTTTCAACGTATGTTGCAAGCGTTTCATCTGGATGTTGCAATGACTATATAGATATATTGCATATGTTGCAACCGCAGTACGGATGTTGCAGAGGAGATAAGACGTTACAACAGGAGCATAGCGCGGCGGAGGATGGTACACAACAAGGGATGGGGCGCCGCGAAGACAGAGCACGGCAGGGGACGGGCACGGCAGGAGATGGCGCTGTGGCGGGGGAAGGGACGCCGCGAGCTCACGCAGGGTGCAGCTGGGATGAGATGCGGGGCACGGGATAGGTGCAGGCGCAGAAGATGTGCCAGACGTTCGAACGTCCAGTGTCTAGCCACGCTCTCGTCGAGCACCACACCGTTTCTGGTTTGGATTGATGATAAATAAAACTCGGCGACTCGACCAGGAAGCCTACGTCATGAGTAGCTTGTGCCGGCAGATGAGCGGCACCGCCGCACTAGAGCGCGCCACCGGCCAGTGCACATATCTTTCGCCCCCGGGCGACGATGGACGCAATGATTTCACCCCGCGGTCCCGGGCGCAATGAGTATGCGCCCCACGAACCCAGCTCGTGATCGCATCGTACTACGTACTTCCCCGGCAAACTAGCCGCGCCGCGTTCACTCCTGGACACGGACGGCGAGCGGGGTTCAGGAAAAGGGCACGCGCGACCGTTGGGCACTAGCGAGACTGCAAGACACGCCACGCGCAGCGCAGGCACACGCAACAACGCCTTCGCGGACGCAGAGCACTCTGCCGACATGGATGCTGGAGAGTGGAGACGAAGGGCTCAGCCTTCAGGCTCTGCCACTGGTACAGGGCTACAGGCTCTTCGGTCTTCGCCGTCTGAGATGGCGCATGCATGACGTTTGTTTGGGAGCTGGGAGTGCGCGATCCAGCTGATTGGCAGATTGTGGACTTCTTCTGGCAGTAGAGTCGGCAGTTTTCTGTTTCTGACAGGGGGCAGCGTAACCCCACAAAAGATACAGGCGGTGCACTCGCTGATTCGCTAGAAATTTTCTTTTCGCACGACATAGGTCAATCTTAATGGCGGACGGCCAGTGGAAACTGTATTTATCCACAGTCCACCTGACGACCTGGTTAGTAATCATGTGGATATGCAAGTGCTCGGAGTTGGTGATGGGTGGTGGTGGCGTGGTGCTGTGCATGCTCCGTTTCCTCCCGTGTTCCTACTGATCTGGTGCTGTGCTGCAGTGGTCCTGCTCTGCTCTTCGTCATTGTGATGCACTGGAGTTGGTTAATTTCATATTTGCTTACGGCTCATTAAATTGCATTTAGACGGGGTGACAGTGTTACTAAATACTTAATATCATCTTAGAGACACTTTAAATACAAATATATTGATGCAAGCTTTATGCCCTAATTTATGTATAGTTTAACTAATTGTTAATCAAAGTTTGTAAAATTTGAATTTTTTTCCTTACAAAATGCTTTTTCATCCCGGGATAGAAGGAGCACGGAATAAATACATCGCAATCCACATTTAGGAATTACTACATGGGAAGGAGCATTGTAATCAACGGTGGTAGTTCATATGGGGAACTAAGGTGAAAATTTCATTTTTATTCCTAATTCCTTGTTTGGTTTGTGAAGTGAAATGGTGTTTGGGCTATTAGTTGAAAAATACAGAGTAAGTCATGACAAACGAAGATGATGTATCTATCTTCCACTAAAAGTGCAATTACCGCTCAAATACAACCTCTCCCATGGAAAGTAATTGGTAAGAGTTGATCCTCTAAACTTCTATTCTCCTTCCCACCAATTGGTAAGAGTTGATCCTCTAAACTTCTATTACCGCTCAAATATTATGTGAACTTTTTTTTTCGCGACCAGGCAATATGATGTGAACTCGATCAGGTTGAAATGACGGTGGGGATTGCTCTGGAGAATACATGTGGTGCCAACGGATTTTGCTCATGAGTAGTCTGATATCTTGTAAGATTGTAAATACAATTGCCTAAAATCCATCTCTATTGAACTATGTATGACTGTAGGTACATTATATGCTAAACACTAAGTAATCCAACAGCCTTGTAAACGGTAGGGCACGTTTGGTTGCCCTGACCAAGGCCGGCCAGACTCCACAGATGCAGGCGAGCGCTGTTTGGATGCCTGTGCTTGGCCATGGGCCTGGTCTGGCGCGTGCAGCGAGCCCTCCGGAGCCTGGCTCCCAGGAAACAGCGTTTGCATGTGAGAGAGAGCATGCACGAGGTAGGAGGAAAGCAGGCCAACCAATCAACAATCAACTGAGGCTGTATGCGGGCGCCTGCATTCAACGCGAACCAACAAACAACCGAGGCTGCATGCAACTAGCTTGGCTCGCGGGCGCCTGGCTCCCGGATGCAGGCCTGGCTGCCGAGAGATGAGAACTAAACGCGCCCTAGATGAACACAAGGATACTAAAGGATCCAACATCCAAGTGGTGGGACGTCTGACTGAGGCTGAACTGACTGAATATGATCGACCGCCGCTCCACATGAACCATGCATGGATGAAGAAGCCGTAGATCATCGACAAGACAACTAAACCAAGGTGCGTACTTAAACATAAAACTGAACCCGTATCCAACGGATTTTGCAATGTATCTGACAAAACGGTTTATTCTGGGGCTACCAGCTTACAGACAGGAAGCACAAAAAGCAACTCAAACCGCTAAACATCCATAACAGAACGCCTAATAGACGAGATAAGATACACGCTTGATTATACATGTGATGTGATTTGCATGTGTACATGATTAGTGGGTGTACGTGGTTAGTGTGTTTGTACGTAGTTAGCGTGTCAGGTGAGCGCGCCGTATGCATGCAAGATATATATTATTGTTTATTACAAGCATATAATGTTTTATTGTTTATATTTTTTGGTGGCCTGTTAACGTGTGATACATTGTATGATATGGGCAATCATTATTTATAATGTGTGAATCACAACTAGATTGTCACTCTTTGCACAGTCCATACCAGTAGCAATTGCTACATAATATCAAGTTTTGGAAATCTCCACGGAAAAGGAAGGCAGGCTTCGAGACTTTCTGTCTCCGCACATCTAGAATCTGCAATTTCTTCTAGTGATGTAGGGTTTTCCTAGTGTTTTATCTTTTAACATTTAGTATAAATTTTTCCTACCGAATGACTCCTAATGAGGATTTTTATATGCTATGACTGGTGGTAGCGTTTTACTACTACTTGAAATCTCCACCATTTTGGTAGTGTCGTGATGAGGTCACCGTGATTAGGGGGATGTGGCAGGTATTTTTACTTTCCCTATGTTAAACCCAAAAATTCAAGAGCTCAAATTTATTTGAGGTATTACGTCTTAAGTAAGTAAAAGGTGTATCGTAGCATTGCCTGTATCCAGCACATCTACTTTTGATTCGATTTGTAAAACATGCAGGTCCAGTCCAGTGTTCCACGAACGTGAGCGCAGTACATACTGACGAGACGACACATCTGCACCTGCACGTCAGTGTGTGTGAAACGATTCACATCAGAAGCATCAAATGCAGGAGCTGTGAGCTCATAAGCCACAGGTTGCTACCTCAACTGACCAACCAGCCAGCCCGGTTTCTTGTTATGATGTGCCCTGCAGTTACGAACCTTGCCGTTGCCGGTTGCCGTCCCTTGCTACCATCTCCTACTTTGACAGGGTGATATGATGCCTCCTTGTCTTTCAGCCAAACACGTTCCTTGCACGGATTAACACGTAGGCCTTGTTTAGATCACCTCTAAAAGTTAGAATTTTTTCACTCTCTTCATCACATTAATCTTTGGACGCATGTATGCAATATTAAATGTAGGTAAAAAAATAACTAATTGCACAGTTTAGTTGTAAATCACGAAACAAATCTTTTAAGTCTAGTTAGCCCATGATTAGATAATATTTACCAGATACAAACAAAATGCTACAGTTTCAAATTTTTCTAACATTTTCGATCTACACAAGGCCGTAGTAGAAAGTAGAAACCCAGACGTGCTGCCTCTGCTGACGACCAGGGCGTCCTGCACGCGCGCCGTCGTGGCCGGCGGCTGACCGCGCGGCGATCAAATCGAGCTGCTGCTGCTGCTCCGAGGCGTTTCCAAGCCGTGAACCGGCCGCGGGCCACGCTTCACGTTTTGCACCACAAGTTAGCGGCGCCCAAAGTTGACGAACGATGGTAGGAGTAGCTTCCAACTGACGACGAACCGAACCGACGGTCTGAATCAGGCACTACTGCTACCACCGCTGCTGTGGTCTGTGAGACTGTGACTCTGGTCTCGCACCTGCTGACGATGGACCTTGTGTTCCATGACCTGCACTGTGTTACTAGTGCCATCGTACGCATGCCAACCTTGGCCGGCCATGGCCGTCACGTCAGGTGCATGCCTGCCTGCGCTACCACTAGCAGCCGTCCCTGGGCCAAGCACACACAGAGCACTATATAAGCCGGGGCTTGTGGCAGAGCAGAATGGACGAGAACAAACCACACAGCCATATCGGAGTCGGAGCCACAGCCATCGCCATCGACGACGGCCATCGCCGTTGGTGGTTCGTTGATCGCCGTCGGGCCACTCGTTGAGATTGCACAATAACTAGCACACTTCGGCGTAGCGTAGCAAGCGCGCATTGGAAAAAATCCTTCCCGCTAACTATGTCGTCGTCTCCTTCCTCGGCCCATTGGCTGAGCTTGGTAGGGAGCGTCTGGCTCCAGACCATCAACGGGCCCAACACCGACTTCCCCGTCTACTCGTCGCAGCTCAAGGAGATCAAGGGCATCTCCCAGGTGCGGCTCAACTTCCTGGCCTTCGCCTCCGACGCCGGCAAGCTCTTCGGCTGGTTCGCGGGGGTGGCGGCGCTGCACCTGCCGCTCTGGGTGGTGGCGCTCACCGGGGCGACGTTCGGCCTCGTCGGGTACGGCGTCCAGTTCCTGTTCCTCGACAGGGCCGGCCTCGCGTACTGGCACCTGTTCGTGCTCACCTCTCTCGCCGGCAACGGCATCTGCTGGATCAACACGGTGTGCTACCTGCTGTGTATCCGGAACTTCCCCTCGCACAGCCGCGTCGCCGTCAGCCTGGCCACCAGCTACCTCGGGCTCAGCGCCAAGTTCTACACCACCATGGCGGAGACCATCCCGAGGGCGGCGAGGACGAGGTACTCCACCACGGAGGTGTACCTCCTCCTCAATGCCGTCGTCCCGATGGTCGTCACGCTCGTGGCGGCGCCGTCCCTCCGGGTGGTCGACGTCAAGGACAAGGACAAGGATCGCAGCAAGAGGACCGCCGAAGCGCCGTTCCTCGCCATGTTCGTGATCACCCTGGCCACCGGAGCCTGCGCCATCGTCGGCAGCCTCGGCGCCAAGTCCATCGGGCTGTCGTCTAGAGAACACATGGTCAGCTTGTACGTGATGCTCGCCCTGCCTCTACTGATCCCGGTGTGGCTCAGAGTCTGGGAGAGCACGGCCAAAATACGCGAGACTATGTGGCCTGAGAACCGGGTCCACGATCACGACTCCGACGGGCCAGAGACGACGGCGGTGTCCGCGTCGGTGTCGGTGGTCGAGATTGAGGCGGAGGAGGTCGAACAGAGTAGGAGTAGCAGTCAAGAGGAGGTCGGCGGCCTCCGCTTGCTGAGGCAACTTGACTTCTGGCTGTTCTTTTTCAGCTACATGTTCAGCGGCTCTCTGGGTCTGGTCTTCCTCAACAACCTGGGACAGATCGCCGACTCCCGTGGACTCGCCGACGCGTCCACTCTGGTTTCCCTCTCCTCCTCCTTCGGCTTCTTCGGTCGTCTCCTTCCCGCCTTCTTGGACTACTACACTGCCAAGTAAGCACCACCATAACTGTCTCCTCTCCCTCCTCACTCTTGCATGCAAACGTCTCAGCTCTTGATTACTACTTGTCCTGACAAAAAGATGTGCATGACCACCAGGAGTGGCTACTCCCTATCAAGAACCGCGTCCATGGCGTGGCTGATGGCCCCCATGCCCGGCGCGTTCCTCCTGCTGCTGCATCCGAAGGACATGTTCCTGTACGCCAGCACGGCCGTGGTGGGCACGTGCACGGGCGCCATCACCTCGGTGGCGGCGTCGACGACGAACGAGCTGTTCGGCACCAAGCACTTCGGCGTCAACCACAACGTGGTGGTGGTCAACATCCCGCTGGCCTCGCTCTGCTTCGGCTACCTGGCCGCGTTCGTGTACCAGAGGGGCGCGCACGGCGGCAACCGCTGCCTCGGCGCCGCCTGCTACCGGGACAGCTTCCTCCTCTGGGGCGCCACCTGCGCCCTGGGCACGGCGCTGTGCACCGTGCTGTACGCGCGGTCGCGCCGTTCCGCCGCCGGCAGGCTACCCCGCTAGGGCTGCATGCGTACGGCACTGGTTGGTTGGCTAACGTAGACGGTGATGATGATGATAACGAAGGGTCCAGAAGCTTCTCTGATGAATGAGTTTAGCTGTTCATTAGATGCCACATAATTAAGACGAGAATAAAATATCTAGAGAGTACTGCTAGGTGGATATAGCATCTTTTTTTTCTTTTTTCTTCTTATTAATTAGGATTGTTTTTTTTTGTTAGTTTGTTGACACACAGTCCGCCCTTGGAGGCACTGAAAATCTCCATGCATATGCTTATGGGGTGAAACGGAACAGAGTACATGTAAACGATGCTGGAAGTTGCAATTTTTGCCAGGCCAGCGGTAAATTCTGCGTTCTGACACAGTTCAATTCTTTGGTTGGCTTGTTCACTTCGATAGAGTCAACTCTCGGGCCGAAAAAACATCCGGTCGCTTGATGAATCCTTCTGCCCGAGCTGCCCCGGAGTTCTTGAGACAAGTGATCACATCTTCATCGTTTGCCCAAAGGCTGCCAATGTCTGGAGTCGGCTCAACATCGCTGTGCAAGCTGGAGACCAAACAACGCCTTGGGATATTGGACGGGCCATCAACTTACCTGCTAAGGTCCGGTTAGACATGATGCTCATCATCCTCTGGCATATCTTTTTTTTTTTTGAAACGGTAACCGGTGCCGAACTGTATTAAAAGTTAAGGAACACGTACAAGGCACCAGACGCATACATATACGGACGCATACGCAAAGGATATAGGGGGAAACCAGCCCCAACCAAAACACAGAAAGGCCCTCAGCAAACAAAAGTATTACAAGAAGGTCCCTAGGAGTCTCTCTGACCACCGGTGACAACACCACTCGCCGGATCCCGCCGTTAACCAAGCCACCGGAGGACGACGAACAGGGCCACCTCCATCCACAGGCCCAAGAGAGCACCATCGCACACTAGCTTTGAGAGGAGCCGCAGAAGCATCCCGTAGCAAACGGGAAGAAGAGCAAGGTAGACCATCGGCCGGGGGCGCACCCCGCGCAAACCTGGGCCCAGATCTAGCCGTCCCACCGGAGAACAGAAGGAAGAGGAGCCAGATCGACAAACCTGCTCGCCGCGAACCCAAGGGTCTCCCTAGAAGTCACCTCACGTAGCGTCGTCGTCCCCATTGGAAGAAGACGGCCCAAAACTCCTGAATGCCGACCAACACAATCCGAAGCTCGAGCTTCAGAACCGGCCCGAGACCACCTCACAGGTCTCCCGCCGACACCGGAGCAAGTGACGGCGAGGTGGACGGAGACCAGGAGGACCTTATTCCACCATGCAGCGCCGGCGCCTCCACCAAGCTGCCACCGCCGGGAAACCTAGCCCTATAGAAGGTACCTAATCTACACCGCCGGTCGAGGCAACGCGGGTCCCCCACACATCCGAGGCCTAGGAGGCTATCGGAGGCGGAGGAGACCAGAGACCCCGCTGGCGGGAGAACCAATCCAATCGCCCTCTGTTCGCCTCTCTCAACTGTAGCAGGGGAGAGGTTTCGAGAAGAGGGCAGAAGATCCGAACCGGGGGAGAGTCCTCTGGCATATCTGGAGAGCTAGGAACGTGACAATCTTCGACTCCGCGGTCACCACCACATCAAATATGCTACGCTCAGCGATCAAAGACGCCAGTGCTTGGGCCTGTAGATACAAGAAAGGCAAAACTTGTGTAACAGCTTGGATAGAATACTTTCAGTCCTGTCGTGACAGTCTGTGATGTTGCTCCCTCTGCTTAGTTCTCTACACCCCCTCTGTACACCTTTGTACCCCGGAGATGCCGGAAGTATTTTGTACTTTGCTCGAGCTTTTAGATCCCTCGTTCAATACAGTAGGTGGGAACTTGCCACGACGACAACGCCCCCCCCCTCCCCCCAAAAAAAAAATGTTTGGAAAAATATATGTTTGCGATCTACTACCAGCGAATTCCGCGTGTTAGTTTCACTGCATCCTCTCAAAAAGGCAGCAATTTAATAGTACTCTCTCTCCAAAAATAAATGCACATACCACTTCTCAAGTAGTCAAACATTTTTTTAAATATATTCACAAAATACTAATATTTATATAAACAGTGGAATATATTTTCATAATAAACTTATCTGAAAATATAAATATTATACGATTTTCTATGTACCTAATCAAAAGTTTAAAAAGTTTGCTCAAAAAATGAAATGTGAACTTACTTTTAGACGGATGGAATACGTATATATGCGTGACCATAACATTTCTGACCAAAGTTGCTAATTCCACTCACGTGCATCAAGTCAGTCAATCACCAGAAACTGTGGCGCGGCGTTGCCGCGCTTGTCCACGATTTTCCCTCTATATATCAACATTTGAGTTTTTTTTAGCATTTAGTGGAATTTAAGAATATTAAATATATGGCTTTACTAAGAAAACTATGGTAGTATTAATACATGTAAGGTTCAGCTTATCTAATATGTTTGTTTTAATAAAAATAATTTTAAAAAGGTAGAAACTTGTATTTTTCTTTTGACTCGAAGCTCCCTCAATTTGAGCTGTAGAATTGGGACGTCTATTTGTTAAAAAGTGCCCAGGACCGGGGTCGCCGGAGCTACTGGCAGCAGCGCAAGCGGTGGCGCCATGGATGGGATTGGGGACATCTCGATTTCAAAGTCCACGAACGCATTTCAGTAGCCGGGGAGGGTGAGGGAGGTATGTTAGAAGCTCGCCATGGACTCTATTTGGGCAGAGGAGATGCAAGGTCGCTGGTGGGAGAGTCGAGGGCGCCGTGCTCTGGCGGCTGGCTGACTGCGATAGGTCAAGCTAGGGCAGGCGGCTGCTCTGCGTCACGGCGCAAGACGACGGTGGCGCGGGCGGCCTTGAGAGCGCCAAGCAGAGATGAGGAGAGGGGGATGGAGCTCCGGGCTTGGGGCAGGCTTGAGCTCGGCTCACTGGCAAGGCAGAGCAAAGGCACGAGAGAGGAAAGAGAAGACGACGCAAGGAATACAGTTCAAATAAAAATAATAATAGTGACGTGGCCTAAGGACGAGAGCCAGGGCTGGGTTTGTGCCTCTTCTCGAAACTACGACGCTGGGCTCGAAGAGACGGCCTAGAGATGCTGTATCTACCGTCCGTTCTTATATTCAGGACACTCTCAGTATAAAAACTATCACAGAGGAACTATCATAGTTTCTATTGATATTAATTATACTGTCATCTAAGCATTTTACTGATATGGTAAGGTAGTTATTGAAGAGAGAGAAAAAAAAACATAGAAACTGGGTCTAAGTTAGAAACCATCAGCCTGTTCGTTTGAGCTTATCAGCGGAATCAGCAGCCATCCAGCAGTGTTTTTCTCTTACAACAAACCAGCGAACAGTACTTTCAGCCACAATAAACCAGCAAAACGAACAGGCTGCATGTCTACACGAGAATCAAGACATAAAGAGATATGATTGGTAGAGAATGGAGAGAGAATGCATATGATTGAATAAAAAAATGTTCTGTAGAAACTACCTATTGGGACCGTAGTTTCTATATGTAGTGTCTATAAAAATTAATAAGTATAGACGTAGTTTTTAGTATTGGGACTGCCACGTTACGTGATCGTATGGCTGAGAAAAGCGGGCGACGTGTCCCAATCATATGCTCGAGCTTGGATCAGGATTTTGAAAGGAAGAGAATCCGTGCCTATGCATGGACTGCAGTCTTAAAAGTTACTCCCTCCATTCCATTTTACCAGGCACCAGCTCGTATTTTATTTTGGCCATATTAGGGCAGTCCCACTAGGTTCTAGATGTAGATTTAAAGAGAGAACAAGAGCAATTAATACCTAGTAGAAACTATCTCTCCCAACCTATAGTTTTTACAGCAAAGTTAATACAGAGGATAAATTCAATGCAACACAAAAGCAGAGATCAACTATGGCAATCAGCCATGTAGCCTCCAGAACAACTCAATTTCAATCAGCAGTATACAGTATTTTCAGAACACACTTTTATCACATGGCAGCAAACAAAGACAATATTTTTGCAATCCAGCACTAGCCCAGCCAGTAAACATGTTTCTGGACCCATATACTACTAAGAGCAATCCACGAATAAGGATAATAGGTAGCACATATAGTTGATAACAAAATAACTAAAGTTCATGCTATGCATATAGCAAAATAATAAAGTGGCATCATCCAGAAGGCATATTTGCATCAGGTTGCAGAGCACTCCAGAACAAAATAACATGATCTCTATTCTCCAGAAGTCATCAGGTCGCACAACACTCTAGAAGCAAAATAGCACAAACTCTAGTCTTCAGAAGCCATCAGGTCGCACAGCACTCCAGAAGGCATCAGTTCACGCAGGTACTCCAGAAGTCACTATCTACAAGGGAACAATTTCGGCATCAGTTCACGCAGGTACTCCAGAAGTCACTATCTACAAGGGAACAATTTCATATCAGCAAAAAAAAAATAGTTTAACAAGATGTAGTGAATCACAAAAAAAAATGAACAGTTCAGGATAATTCCAAGCTGCCACTTTCTTCTAGTGTTCAGACCGGTTCACAGTGACAGAACTATATGGTACTAGTGTTCTGACTTGCATTCAAAATAAATAAATAAATAAGCAATACAAGTTGAGGGACGATTAGCCATTCTCATACCCTAATTATTTTGCCTATATGAATGCCTAAACTTTTGCCAAATATGATCAATAAGATCAGATTGAAGTTGTTTATACGCTTGACAATCATGTAAGGCGGTATTTTTGTTAATTATGTCTTCCACCTTTGGGTTTTCTCCATGAGAGATTGTAGCTTCTTGAACAGTATATGTGTTGTCTTCGTCATTCAAATCAAGTGGAACCTGCTCTATATCCTTCTCATATTCAATTATCATGTTGTGGAGAATTATACAAGCAAGCGTGATATCCTCAAGATCCGCTTGCTCGTAGAGACGTGCTAGTCGACGCAAAATACAAAAGCGAGATTGCAAAATGCCAAAGGCACATTCAACATCCTTCCTTGCCCCTTCTTGCTTCTCAGCAAAAAGTTTATGTGTCCTAACGTATAGACTTAACAAAAACAAACCACTCTGGATATTTGCCATCTATTAGGTAATAACCAATATTATATCGTCTTCCATTGATAGAATACTGCACCTGAGGAGCTTCTCCTCTTAGCTGCTCGATAAACAAATGTCGTTCCGTGGGGGAGAAATGATTTCTTCATTTTGCACTCTCTCCCTTCATTAATTCTACTGCCACATCAACAAAATGGTGAGCTATCAAGGTAATTAATAGATATAAAAACTATTATTATTACACCGTTGGGACTGCCCTTAGAAGGCAGTTTGGGGTATTACTCAAAGCAGCTAAAGCGCGTCACATGCATGCAGGGGTCCTAGCATCGAAGCGTCACATGCATGCGTGGTGGCAAGAGGGCCTATCAACGAAGGCTACACTGGCCGGATTTTGGGCTGGTTCGGCTGGTGGAAAAGCCGGCTGGTTTCGGCTGATTCAATAGTGTTCTGTGAGAGAGAATAAGCTGAAACAAGCTGAAACATGACCAGCAGAACAGGACCTTTGCGCAAAAAAAATCAATGAGCGACGGATTTCTCCACTATTGGCGCGGATAATTACACCAATTAATACACTTGCATGCGGTTTTACCACTCGTCTTGGTATTGCTGCAGCTTCTGTGTCTCCTCGTGTCTCCGTTTGTATCTTCACACACTAGGAGACCATTTGCCCCATTAATTTTTTCACAAACACTCCCACATGGTGATTAAAAAAAGTGTAAGATAACTAAATGGACATAAACCAACAGGGTGTCAGATACAACTGATGGATAAATGGCTGTGTGGTTGTAAAAAAAACGAGGGCCCACGACATAGCTAGGTGCTAGAGTATGGAGACACAGACAGAGACACGACAGAAGCTGCAGCCTCTTGGTATCTGAAAATTCCATTCTCACGCCTGGTAAAATGGGATGGAGCGAGTATAAAGCATTAGAAAATTATCTTTACAACTATTAAAACCAGTTATACTTTTTGTTCATCTTTCTGAAACAACATGAATATAAATACTATGTAATATCTATCTAATCATGATAACCTTAATAATTGTTATGTAAGTTTTTTATATTTATATCCATTGTTTTTCTCTTTCCACATGACATCTCTATGAATCTAGGCGAAACATTAGCTTAGGTTATGGTGGCTCTTGTTGCATTCAATTTCAAATTTAATCTTATAAATTGTTATGATTTTTATCCTTTAGTTAAATCTAAACTCTTGAGCTTATTTTAATCTTGATTCAGATTTTTTTGTATTTTTAAAAAATATGTATTTAGGCTATACAATCCTAATTAATTACTATGATGTCATAAATGACTGTTTAGTCCTATGCCACAACATTCAAGACCAGTGGTACAGCTTGAAATGAGATTTGGGGGGTGGGGGTGGTGTTGGGGAGGCAAGTGTTCTAACCTCATCAGGATATTAATGTTAAGCCTAATAATCTTTGTTTACTCCAAACAAATCTTAGAGACCACGAAAGTCATATCTACTTTTTTGGTTTGCACTAACCTCCTCCATTGATCACGATGCTAAATTAATTTTCTTATCAAGAATCATATGTGTGGTAATATTTAAAAACAATTTATAGTGTTTACAATTGTATTATCAATATAGTCATAATAGTTTAGTTAAACATTTGTGCACATCTTGTAATGTAGCACCTCTGGTGTTACGAGCTCGCTCAGCACCTTGGTTAAGGCCTGAGAAAAAATTATCAAAATAAGTTCCCCGGATTTTTAAATTTAAAACACACATGAAATGATAAATCAATCTTATGTGACTCACTTTGTGGTTTAGAGAAATCAAATAAATATAATGAGTTGGTTTATTTAACGTAAAAAGGTGCTAATGAGAAATCATAACAAAAGGGACTGGGTGAGCTGTGTAATTGATTGGTATGAAAAACATTTTTTTATAAACAAAATAAAATATGACTTGAGTATAGTGCTTAAGTGCAGTTTGGTGAGCAAGCAATATAGATAAACATGCAACTTTATTTTTTTAGAATAATATTATCAGCTAGTTTTCTTGGAAGCTCTAAAATCAAATTGGAAATCAATTCAACCCTTTTTGGTTAAGTCGGCAAACATTGAGCTATTGTTGAAATGCTCGCTTTGGCGAATTACATTAAACAAAATAATTAAATAGTGCTCTAATATTTTGATCCCACGGCTTAGCATAAAAGTGTGGACCGTTGAATGAGATGCTTGTTGGGTGAAATCAATGAGGTGTAGACCTTTTAAAAATTGGAGTTAAAGTGCTAATAACTGTTAGCTCGAACTGAACCCTTAGTTCTTCCTAAGTCTGAAAGAGCAACAAACCATGCTACTTTGGCATTTAAATTCTAGCAAAAATATTTAAACAATAATTTCATGATTTACACTATTGATTGCTTCTACGTATGTGCTTGAACATGGTATGAGCGGTAGTTGAGTTGGAGGCCACGATGCCCTCTTAAAAATTGCTCAAAGTTCACTAGAATGCGTTGTGAACCCTGTTTTGACGCTCTGTTCGTGAACCGGCACATCCGTGACAAAGCTATGTTGGCATTCGTGTATCTCTTTCTCCAGTTACTCTTCGGTCGTGGTGTTTGCATTGATGGGTAGCTGGTAGCGCTGGCCTTAGGCTAGTAGAATTGGCTTAACCGCAATCGTGAAAGTCAACGACCTTTGCTTCGCTTTAAAATGCGTGCGCGACACCGTTTGTGGCCGTGGTCACTGTGCGCGCGTGCGTGCTGCTGACAGGGCCGTGTGCGAGCCGATGCCACGGCAGCCGCCGTATGGCCGACGTGGCGCCCGTCTCGACCGCTCGGTTCACCTACCACCGTCCGTGTTTCCGTCAGGGCCGAGCCGTCCCCTCCCGGCGCTCCGCGACATGCTTCCTCTGAACCTCGGTGACTGGACAAATGCACGCACATGGTCCTGCCGCCCGGAGCACTGCACCGCACCGCTGCCCTTGCCCGCTGCCTTCTAGAGGACGCCAAGCACGCTTGCTTCCCGCCATGGGCGCTCGAGCTCCTATCGCCGTTGTCTCCGCCGCTTCCATCCTCCTCACGCGCGAACGCCGGCACCACCGCCTCCGCCTCGCTCCCCGTTGTGACCCCTGTGCGCGCTTGCCGCAGCCGCGTTGCCAGGAGTCACTGTGGCCCCTGCTCGGACCGCCGCCGCCGCGCGCGCACGCGGCCAGACCGCTACGCTTGCCTCGACACGGGAGCGGCCCAGACGTGGGTACGTCGTGGCTGTCCGGTGCCGCTCAGCCGCCCTCGCCGACCGCCCACGCCCTAGTGCGCCTCCGCCATCGGGCTGCCGCCACTACAGCCGCTGACGCCCATGGCCAGCCGACTGTGGGCCATGCCCAGCCTGGCCGTGGGTTTCCGTGGGGGCGCGCTGGTCCCGTGATGGGCGCGCAGCCCTCAATCGCGGCAGCCGGCCAGCCCGAGCGGGGATCGGCCGAGCTCGAGCCTGTCCCCTGCTCTTGCTCTGCTCCATTGAGAAGAAGAAAGAGATGGTAAGAAACTAAAATAGGAAATTTTATTGGGTCCAGATGCGAAACAATAGACTCAGATGAAAAGTAGCACGGAGGACTGCGGGTTAGTTTAGATTGAAGCGGGAGTCTTTTCTGCAAAATGTGTTGCTTGCGTCCAGAACGGGCCTGTTGGGCCAGCCTGCTGGCACGCGGCCATGCCCGCGTGGGCCGTGGTTTGCTGCTGGACCGAATTGTCGCCGACGACCCGTTTCAATTTCTAAAGCAATTCCTAATATAAATTCTAGTCTAAATTGTAATTTCCATATCAAAATTGTGTAGGTCCAAAAATTGTGAAACCAACTTTGTTAGATTCCTAAAATCACGATCTAACTATTAGTGTACTTGGTTCACATAGCTCTAAGGTATTTCCAGGTTGCCTTAAATATTTTAACATGCTTAATATTAGAAAAAATGTAAAATTGTAGGAATTTTTGTGAGGAAATGGCGATAGTGTTAGCTCTAAAAATTTTACAGTAAATTCCTAATATTATTAGCTGCTCTATGTAATTTTTGTAGCTCTGGAAGAAATAGTTTGCTAAGGTAGCTAATGAGCCCTAGTTCGAATATATATTAAATCAATGAAATGAATAAAGAAACACCTAGATATTTTATAACTAAAACAAGTGTTGGGAAATGACGTTTTATTCGACAACGGGGATGCAAAGCCTAGTGCGTTAGTTGGGAGGCTAGCTCGTCAGCTTGCGAGACTTAATCGTACGATAAGAGTTGTGATCGTCGTCATTTACTTATCTCTTTGCGTTGCATCTGTGTAAATCATAATAGGAACGACGATGGATCGCGGAGTCATCTGGAGTAGCTGAAAGGATAGCGCCTTGATGATCGTATCATCGCGATGGAATGCTAACTCTTGGCTAAATCTTACCTAAGCAAGCCTCGGTGCGTAACCCTATATATATATCCTTATCCTATGAGTCTTACTGATATGATAGGATCGAGTAGCTTGCTATGCTATAGGATCCCGGTAAAAGTCGAGTGATTTCCTGTCACTCGCGAGAGCTAGGAAAAATATATTAATACTATTATTATCTTATTACTATCACCTGGAATATATATGAATAATAATTGAAGACCGGACGAGACTGAGCTTGGATGGACTTGGACTTGGTTGGGCAACAGAGCGGGGCTCTGGTTGCGTTTGTCCCGTCTGTGTCTTTTGCTCTCATCCGGTTTGAACAACTCCGGGATAGGCGAGCGCTATCTGGCTCTCATCCAGGCCATGAAAACAACCCAGGATAGGTTCGAGTGTCAGCTTATTAGCCTTACTCTCATCTAAGCCTAAAAAGACTTAGGATAGCGAGCTCAACCATCTTTTCAGCTCTTTTGCTCTCATCCGGTTTGAACAACTCTGGGATAGGGCGAGTGCTATCTGGCTCTCATTTAGGCCGTGAAAACAACCTAGGATAAGTCGAGTGTTGGCTTATCAGCCTTCTTACTCTCATCCAAGCCTGAAAAGACTTGGGATTGCGAGCTCAAGCATCTTTTCAGCTCTCTTGCTCTCATCCGGGTAGAAACTACCCTAGATTCTTGGCCTGGCATATCTTGACGAGTTGATGATACTTGGATGGCTCGATTGCCCGCTGAGTAATATAATTTTCCTTGTTTGCACATCATGGCTTGCATTTGTCGTGAATTTTGCATGACCCTCTTTGATTGATTAGCTTGCAAGGTGTATACGTGGTTGTCATCTCGATCGACCTGTGTGTCTTGCATCTTCTCAACTCTTGTTTCTTTGAATAAGTTCGGACTACTTTTGCAGGGTGGAAAATATTGTCATCATCTTGCACGGTTCTTGTACGTCTTTGCCTTGTATTCATGTATATATGTGTCTTCCTGAGTGTTGCTACATGTGCATCTTCCATGTATATGTATACAATCTTCTATCTTGTGTATTGTTGTAGTACTCATCTTCTTCCATGTTGTTGCATGTTGACGCTTTGTAGGTTGGAACTAGGAGTTCAAGGGTTATCACACTAGGTTGTATCGGGGGCGGCCTTCCCCTCTTCGATCCGAGCTGGAGCGACGACCAAGATCTAAGTGGTTGGAGCTAGGAGTTCAGGGGTTATCGCACGTGACCTTCCCCTGTACGATCCGAGCTGGAGCGACGACTAGGATCTGAGTGGTTGGAGCTAGGAGTTCAGGGGTTATCGCACGCGACCTTCCCCTGTACGATCCAAGCTTGAGCGACAACCAGGATCTGAGTCGTTGGAGTTAGGAGTACAGGGGTTATCACACGTGACCTTTCCCTGTATGATTGAGCTTGAGCGACGACCAGGATCTGAGTTGTTGGAACTGGGAGTTCAAAGGTTATCTCACCGGGTTGCACCAGGTGCGACCTTCCCTTTCAGCTATCAATCCGATCTCTTTGATACCGATCGTCAAGCAAGATTGTCTGTAATTATGTGCACATCCTCTATAGCTTGCAAATAGTCAACTGTTATGTACTTATCAAGATCCCCGATGTGCCGCCTAAGATTAGCACCCTAATCTGAACGGTATGAAGAAGCTTGATAGCACACGTGGCATATGACAAGTCTTTGCTTTGGTATAAACATGGCTAACACCTCTTTGCTTGCTTTCTTTGTCTATTGGTGACATAGCAAGAGGTTATTTGTCTATTGGTGACATATGCTAAGGACCGTGTCATGTCGACGACCATAATGCCAGACAACAACGACCAGAGTACTAATTCCTTGACAGACTCAATGGACTAGTCAGACCGGGGGCTCTTAGCGTCCGGACAGCCGGAGCGAAGCCAGCTGCCATAGAATTTTTTTCCCCCGCGCGCCCACCCGGTCGATTTCCGTGAGCACCCACCCGCCCCGTTCCCACGTGCACGCCAGGCACTTCCAGCTCGCGCATGCTCCACTGCATGTTACTCTAGGAGGAGAAAAGGAAATATCACGTTACATGGACTAAAAAAGTCTTAGCTACTAAACTGAACATTCAAATTATATTTCGATTATACCATCGTGTTTCTTATGATAAATCCTTCAAAACAAGATCCCACATAAATATATTTAGATAAAGTTTTGTTAATGAACATTTATTCTATAAAGATGTAACATTTTCTTTTATTATTGAATAACGACGATGTTCTAGATTCAAAAACAATGTTCCGCCTTCATAATAAAAATGTTCAGTATTCTAGTTTTAGGTTTATGAAATTGGTATTTCTAGAGCAAAAACAATGTTCCGCCACAGTACAACAGCATGTGTGGCCGACTGGCCGCCGGTCCAAGATAGCAGAGAGCGAGACGACGACAGTGACCTCGCTCGATCTCGCTCCGCCCGCTACTAATCCATCCACACGCAATGCAAGATTCCTTCCTTCCTCTTCTACCTCGCGATCACACGCCCGGCCGTGTGGTGCATGCGGTGGCTGCTGGTCCAGGGCTCCGGAGCGCATGCTGCAGGGGCCGGCACACAGCGACGACGAAGACGAGACCTGCAGTAAATACCGGTCGTCTCATTCTCACGTCCGAAAAGAAGGCGCCCGGCGGTATGCGGCCGAGAGGGACGGCACATGTGGCCGGATCGGAGCGACCGGGTGAAGCGGCCGGCAGCTAACGTTTGCGTTACGTGCGGACCTGAGCGCCGCTCGACCGTCGACCCGGCCGTTTGGAGTTTTTCACTGGCTAGCTAGCTAGTAGCAGATTACGTACGTCACAAACATCCGAAATAAGCCCGCGTGGTCCATTTGCAGCGTGCGTGCGTGCATGCGGTCGTGCAAGTAAAGTATTGGAAGAAGAGGTCAAGGAAAGGAGAAAGCAGTAAAGCGCCCGGTCCGTTACGTTGACAGTCCACTTATATGATCCTAAAAAAAAAACTTGTTCTTTACTCCAACAAAAGCGTGCGGTAGGACCGCGTGCATAGACGATGGGCATGCATGCGTGGCACTTTCTTTAGGACCGACCATGCATTTTGATTTTCGGCACCACGGTCTACCTAGTCGGCCCGCCGGATATGCTCCGCTCCACTTTTGTTGGTTTCAGTCATCAGGCCGGAACATTGTGGCATCGAGGAGTCACGGCGTGTACGTGCTAGTAGCGGTCGAGCTTGGAACGGAGCACTCGAGCACGCCGGCCGGATCTTTCCGGCACCGCACGGGCACCAAATGACATGCGCATGATATGCGTGATGTACAGGATCGGACGACGACGACGGAACACGGCGTAGAGATCCATCAAGAATCGAGATATATTCAAAGCGAAAGGCGCGAAAAGTAGCGTCCATGACGGTCGATCCCTACTCTACACCTTCGGCTCGATGGTACTATGTATAGGTGACCGAAAAAATCAAAAGGACAAGGAGGCAACTCGCTGGTAGCTTGGCAAGGACGATATTATCTATAAAAGAGCAGCCGATTCGGACGGGCACGACGTCGCGGCCGGCTATGAGCGCCTCGTACACGGGCATCGACGTCACGTACGCCTTCTTCGCCTTGCATTTCGCCACGGGCGTGCGACCGGCGGCGCGCCGTTGAACCTTTGGCTTCCCTTCCACCGCCGTGTACGGCGCTCCGGCGGTCGAGATTTCATTACGCGATCCAAATCTTCTACTATAAAGTCGTACGTGTTGAAGCAGGCAAATTGAATTAAAGCAGCCGCGGCGGCGAAACGGCGAAAAGATTGTACCGATCGAGTTAGTTACGTGTGTTAGAGAGTGCGCATGCATCAGGATCAGGTAGCTATACACACATAGGCACTAGCTAGCAGAGCATAGAATCATGTGGGTACGTTAACGGAAAAAGCGTGAGGGTGACAGGGGGCCATTGTGCGGCTAACACCACCGGCAATGCAAGATTATTTGCGAGCGGAATAGATGCTGTGGGCACACCGAGAAACTTTTTTTTCTCGAAAGATCACACCGAGAAACTGATCCATCGGTCGATGGGGTGGCGGCAGTGGACGGCGACGTGCTCGGCCGGCCAGTTCCCCGGAGCGTCACGGTGACGCGAACGTGATGCCATAAACCGTGGGGGTGGCACTGGCTAGATAGATAGCTAGTAAATCTATACACACGTAGATATATATATAAGGTATGGTTCGAGTGTTGCCATCTTAATTCCGGCTGCCCGGGCGGGTGCCTCCGCCGTGGTCCAAGCCTATGTGCGTGCGTGCGCCGTCGCGCGCAGCAAATGGTAGAGCCGGAACAAACCGTGCATGAACATCAGAGCATCCCATGACCGGAACGTCTCTGGAGGTATACGGGCGTGCGTATCTCAGCAGGCCGGCCGACCCCCCCCCCCCCCCCCCCCCCCCCGGGCCGGTGCCTCATGCATCACGCTGAAGCAGGCCGTGATGCACGCAACGCAACAACGCCCTGAATAATTCCTTCCGAAAATGTACAGGGGCTAGTTAGGGTGTATGATTATGATCTCACTTTTATGTTCTATCCAGATGCTAGTTTGCACGTACACGAGATCAGCTTTCTTCATCAACCAACCGGGTACACGTACGTGTCCAGGTGAGATGCTGTTAGGCGCCCTTGTTAGCTCTACGATCTTGGTACTAGATGCGTGTTGTCTGCCCAGGTTTAACACGACCTTTTTGCGTGTCTTGTGAGCATTGCACATACTATCAGTATAGCACCGATGGATTAGATCCTCTGTTTGCATGACAGCATGGGCGCATGCGCAACTACGGATGACATATCGATGGGTACAAATTAAAGGCTATAGCCATGGCATCAGCTTTAACTGACAAAGTGATGGCTACAGCGGCGAAGGGGGACAGGAGGGCATCTGCAATGGATGATGTGACGGGATACGCCTCCATTCAGGCGGAGACGTGTCGGAGATATACTCCCTCTGCTAGTTCCGTCCGATGATCGATCGGGGGTGATCGTCCGTCCGCTCATCTGCGGAACGTATGGCTGCCGCAGATGATGGTGTGGTCGCTAGATTTCTGCATGCCCCACAAGGGCAAAGCATTGTTGCTTTCGCGTGGGACAGCGGAAGGTTGAGATATTTTTGGGGCACGGCCGCACGGGGGTGCAATGTGGTCATGGACATGGAGTGTGGATATACACGCACGCATGCAACATGCATGGTCCGGGAGTGCAATGTGGAGTGTAGGATGCACATGCACGCACGAGGCAGGCATGCCGCATGGGTCAATCGTCCGTGGACACGTCAAGGCATAGAGCTTGGCATAAAATCAGGAAGATGTGACTACAAAGTAGTGCCCAATTCAGGCAGGACTTCGCAATCTAGCGGTATACACGATGCTTGACCAAATTCTCGCATGTATTTTTAAGGGACAAATAACATGTAATGGGAAAGGAGAAGTGAAGCTAATTATGGGGCCAGCATATATATAAGAGAAGCAAAAAAATGTCAAATGAAACGAAGGGAAACTTCAAGATCTGAAAGCAAGGAAAGGACAGAATTGCAGAAACGAAGGGAGAAAAAACACGAAAACAGCGGAAACACACACACACACACACACAGAACAATAACGGCAAACCCAAGAGCCCACAGCATTAGCCCATGTGGACACGGGATACAACAAGTCCACATGACCCCACAACGTATTTGTAGGCTTCGGGCCGAAGAGAATTGAAGCCCAATCCATGGAGCGGTATCTTGGTCGACCCAAGTTCTTGTCCTTGACCATGGATTCCTCCTCCTATGGGCCACGCATTAGAGAGATTTCGTCGAACCCATAGGCCCAATCATCATAAATGCTCTGCAAGTCTGTGTAGAGTTACATGTATTGTCACCGAAGTATACATGTGTCAGCAACCGGGATGGAGCACCAGAAGAAGCCGGCGCTGACTCCGTCTATGCGCACGGCCATGACGTGGAAGCTGGGCCAAGGAGGAGCTCCAGGACCCGTCGGCCCAATACGAGGGTGCAAGGCCCAACTTGGGTGTGAGAACTCGGTAGCTGGCAAAGGAGTCGTAAACGAGTAGTATATGAAGGAACCGATGGAGAGAGAGGGGGAGAACCAGAAATTGAACTCTGTAATGTAACAAGCACTCCTCTGTGCCAACTCTTCTCTATTTTCAATTCCCCATGTCGTGCTACTTCCTATACTCTTCCTTCTTCCGATCCATGATGCTAACATTTGGTATCAGTTGTCTTCGATTCCTCTTCCCTTGCTGTTCTCTGATCCTCTTTTTCTCGATTTGTTGAGCACGGGCAACAGCCGCGGGTTGTGAGTTCGATTCGATCGTTCCGGATCTGAGCTCCGTAATTCCTCGGCACGCCTACGTTCCGAATCGGGCACCTGCGCGCTGGAGCGTACGCCACCACCGCCGCCACCACCTCCGCCGCATCCCCACTACACTCGTTTCGCACGCAGCCGCGGCGCGATGAACCCGGAATCGAAAATCCTCCTCGACGAGATGCATCGGCTCTTCGCCGAGCAGAAGGCTCAGATCGCGCAGCGGTTCGAGGAGTCCGACCGCAAGTTTGATGACCGCTTCTCCGCCAGTCACCACAAGCTCGAGTCGCGTTTCGCTGCCGTGGACGACAACATCTCCAAGCGCATCGCCGAGGTCGACGACGCCTTCGCCAAGCGGTCCGCCGATTCGGACCTCAACTGGGAGCGGCGCATCACCGACTCGGAACTGCGCCAAGTCTCCCTCCTCGCCGACGCGGAGCACCGCCAGGAAGCCCTCATCGCGCCGATCACCAAGGCGGCGGACGAACTGCAACGCTGGCGTCAGGAATCTGAGGGTGCGGTCCACGACCTCAAGCTGAAGGTGGACAAACTCACAAAGTACTGGGATCGATCGCTCCTCGACAACGCTTCGGCGTCGACAGGCGTGATCTCCCCTGTACCACCTTCCTCGGAGCAGACCCCTGCGCCACCATCTGCGGGAACTATGGCTGCTCGGCCCAGCGGGCACCTCGTCGACATGAATCCACGGGTTGATGGAGTTGGGGGAAAGCTTCCCCAGCTCCAAGACCCGGCCAATGGTACGCACGCACTTTTCTCTTCCGATGTCTCTCTGTACCATGGTAATGCGTATGAGATTCAGTCCCGGAGCCATCACCCCGAACACCACCAACCTGATAATGGCCGCATGCCTAAAATGAATTTTCCAATCTATGAAGGGGAATATACTAGATTGTGGGTTCAGCAAGCTGAGGATTATTTCGATATGTATGATGTTCCTCCGCATAGATGGGTCAAGGTTTCGCGCATGAATTTTCGCGGCGCTGCTGCCCGCTGGATAGAAGCCTTAGCACATCCCGACCGCATTCCTTGGCCCGATTTCTGTAAACAGCTCCATGATCGCTTTGGCCGTGACCAGCGTGATCGTCTGGTACGGCTAATGTTCCATATCCACCAACTCAATTCTGTGCAAGATTATGTTGAGCGTTTTGCTACTCTGTTTGACCAACTCAAGGCCTATGAACCCAATCCTGATCTTCATTACTACACAACCCGCTTTGTCGATGGTCTCCGGGCTGATATTAGGGCGGTTGTTACTATGCAACGTCCTGTCAATCTCGATACTGCGTACTTGCTTGCTCTGTTACAGGAAGAGGTGACGATGGACGCCCAGAAGAGTGAATTCCACGTTGCTGACCGTGGAGCAAGTGTCAAAGTTCACGCGCGGCCAAGCGTTCATGTACCACGAGCTCAAGGCCCTTTGGTGGCTGAGAAGGCGGCCACCATTCCTCCTACACCAGTCACAGATGACAAGATGGCTGCGCTACGCAAATTCCACCGAGCGCGAGGACTGTGTGATTTCTGTGCCGAGAAATGGGTTCGTGGCCATAAATGTGCCCCGACCATACCGCTGCACGCGATGCAAGAAATCTGGGACTTGTTTCAATTGTCAGCAATCTCCGATGAACAACTTGATGACAGTGATCCAACTGAAGCCGCCACAGAGCAGCTGTTCTTTGCTATTTCTCATGAAGCTCAGCACGGTTCCACCGGCCGTCGTACAATCCAATTTCTGGGCACAGTTCATAACATCACAATTACAGTTCTGGTCGACTCTGGAAGTTCAGCGTCCTTCTTGGCAACGTCAGTTGCTGAAAAGCTACCGCACCTCCAGCGTGTTCCAATGCAAGCTGCAGTCAAGGTGGCCAATGGCCAACTTCTACAGTGCACCACTGCTATTCTCGCCTGTCAGTTTTTCTTGGGCAACTATGCTTTTCAGCATGACTTACGAGTCCTACCTCTTGATTCCTATGATTTGATCCTTGGAATGGACTGGCTCGAGCAATTTAGTCCGATGGAGATACATTGGAAGGCCAAATGGTTGTCTATTCCCTACCATGGTGACACCATTTGTCTCCAAGGCTTAACATCCACTTCTGACAGTGAGATGGTTTTCCAGCTCTTACCAGTGGAAGTTTCTGACAGTGCCAACATTGTCCCTGAGAAGTTGCCACCTGATATTGTGGCATTGCTGAATGAGTTTTCTCCAATTTTTCAGCCACCCTCGTCGCTGCCACCAAAGCGTTCCTGTGATCATGCTATACCACTGGTGGAAGGGGCCACACCGGTCAACATTAGAGCATATCGGTACCCCCCAAAACTCAAAGATGAGATCGAAAAACAAGTGAACACCATGTTGGAGCAAGGACTGATTCAGCCAAGTAAGTCACCATTTTCATCACCAGTGCTCCTTGTTCGCAAGAAGGACGGTTCATGGCGGTTCTGTGTCGACTACCGCTATCTCAACGCCCTGACAGTGAAATCCGTCTACCCAATTCCTGTATTTGAGCAACTGGTCGATGAGTTGGGCGCTGCATCTTGGTTTTCAATTCTGGACCTTCATTCCGGATACCACCAGATACGGCTACAGCCCGGTGAAGAGTACAAAACAGCATTCTCCACCCATACCGGCCACTTTGAATTTTGTGTTGTTCCCTTTGGCGCCACCGGCGCCCCGGCGACATTCCAGGGAGCGATGAACTCCACTTTGGCTCCAGTCCTTCGGAAGTGTGCATTGGTTTTCTTTGATGATATACTTATCTACAGTTCGTCGTATGCAGAGCACCTAGCTCACTTGCATCAAGTGCTCTCATTGCTGGCTCGTGATCAGTGGGTTGTGAAGCTTAAGAAATGCCGTTTCGCCCAACAAGAAATCAGGTATCTCGGTCACATCTTAAGTGCCAATGGCGTGAGTACTGATCCTGACAAAGTGTCAGCGGTTCAGCAGTGGCCCATTCCAGCTAATACACGTGAGCTCCGCGGATTCTTGGGTCTGGCAGGATTTTACAGAAAGTTCGTGCGCCACTTTGCAGTCCTAGCTAAACCCCTGACCCAACTCCTCAAGAAGCATCAGTTATTCGTCTGGACTCAGGATCATCAAAAGGCTTTTGTTGCTCTGAAGCAAGCCCTTTGTACCACACCGGTGTTAGCCATCCCAGATTTCAGTAAGCCGTTCGCTATTGAAACAGATGCCTGTCAAAATGGTGTGGGCGCGGTTTTGCTGCAAGAAGGTCATCCATTGGCATATGTCAGTAAGCCTCTGGGGCCAAAAACTCAAGGCCTTTCTATTTATGAAAAGGAGTACTTGGCCATATTGATTGCAGTCGAGCATTGGCGCACCTATCTACAACTGGCAGAATTTCTCATCTTCACTGATCAACAGTCTCTCACCCATCTCAATGATCAGCGGCTTAACACTTTTTGGCAGCAAAAAGTGTTCTCCAAACTTTTGGGTCTCCGTTACCGTATTGTGTACAAAAAGGGAACAGATAATAGTGCCGCCGACGCTCTCTCACGGCGCGTTCACACAGATGGCGTTTGCTGTGCCATATCCATTGCCACTCCTCAATGGTGTACTGAGATCGTGGAAGGCTACAAGTCTGATAGCCAGGCTCAAGAATTGTTAGTTAAACTGGCATCGGCCCCAACATCTCCATCACACTTTTCTCTGCAAGCTGGTCTCATCAGGTTCAAGCAGCGGGTGTGGGTGGGGAATAACACTGATATGCAGCAACAATTGATCAAAGCCTTTCACAGTTCCCCTCTGGGTGGTCATTCTGGTATACCCGCTACAACCAAACGCTTACAACACTTCTTTGCGTGGCCTGGTCTCAAGAAGCATGTTGAGCAATTTGTTCGCAGCTGTCCAACCTGTCAACAAGCCAAAGTCGAAAGGGTCAAATATCCAGGCTTATTGCAGCCGCTGACGACTCCCACTGTTGCATGGCAGGTAATATCACTAGATTTTGTGGAAGGGCTTCCTATTTCCCACGGATTTGATTGCATCATGGTAGTAGTCGACCTGTTCTCTAAATATGCTCATTTTATCGGTCTGAAACATCCTTTCACTGCATTGTCGGTTGCCAAACAATACATGCTTCATGTCTATAAACTCCATGGCTTACCGACAGCGATGGTTTCTGATCGTGACAAGATTTTCACCAGCCGGTTATGGCAAGAGCTGTTCCACCTAACTGGGGTTGAGCTGAGGTTGAGTTCGGCTTATCATCCTCAGTCGGATGGCCAAACAGAGAGGGTCAACCAATGTATGGAAACATTCTTGAGGTGCTTCGCTAATGCTGCTCCAAACAAGTGGTACGATTACTTGCACTTGGCGGAATTCTGGTACAATACATCATGGCACTCCTCTTTGCAACAAACCCCATTTTTTGTGTTATATGGTCAGTCTCCTCGCCAGCTGGGTTTGGATGCTTCTTCTACATGTTCAGTGGCTTCTCTTGATGAATGGTTGCAACAAAAATCTGTCATGCAGCATCTTATTCAACAGCAGTTGGCTCGGGCTCAAAACCGCATGAAATTGCAAGCAGACAAGCATCGTACTGAAAGGTCGTTTGAGGTGGGCACTTGGGTTTATGTCAAATTCCAACCCTATGTCCAGACATCCGTGGCCGCTCGGTCCAGTCAGAAGCTGTCCTATCGTTTCTTTGGGCCCTATATGATTATTGCCAAAGTGGGATCAGTCGCATACAAGCTTCACTTGCCTCACACATCTCAAGTTCACCCAGTCTTCCATGTTTCCCAGCTTAAGGCAGCAATTCCGGTAAATCATACTGTCTCACCATTACCAGATTCCCTCGATGGCTTGCAGGTTCCTCAGTGCATTCTGCAGAAGCGAGTGGCTTCCTCTGGGACCGATGTTCGTCTTCAAGCCCTGGTCCAGTGGTCGGGATTACCTGCTTCTCTCGCCACATGGGAAGACGTCGAAACGCTTCGTCAACGCTTTCCTCGAGCGCCAGCTTGGGGGCAAGCTGCTACTCATCAAGGGGGGAATGTCAGCAACCGGGATGGAGCACCAGAAGAAGCCGGCGCTGACTCCGTCTACGCGCACGGCCATGACGTGGAAGCTGGGCCAAGGAGGAGCTCCAGGACCCGTCGGCCCAATACGAGGGTGCAAGGCCCAACTTGGGTGTGAGAACTCGGTAGCTGGCAAAGGAGTCGTAAACGAGTAGTATATGAAGGAACCGATGGAGAGAGAGGGGGAGAACCAGAAATTGAACTCTGTAATGTAACAAGCACTCCTCTGTGCCAACTCTTCTCTATTTTCAATTCCCCATGTCGTGCTACTTCCTATACTCTTCCTTCTTCCGATCCATGATGCTAACAACATGCTCCTCTGTCCTCTCCATGTAATCTTCTTTCTCACCTAAGTATTATATAACTCCTCTCCATATGTCAGTGCTGTTGTTTGTTCAGAACAAAGATCGATCCGGAGATCAGGTAAGCTGCTCCTCCTTCCAAATAGATATACCATCAATCCTTGTCTGGGAGCTGGAACGCTCGACCAAACAAAAGCGTGCCGGTCAGCTCGTGGCCCGTGGTCACCACGCGTACTACTCTCTCTCTCTCTATATTATATATATGTAGTGTACCATGTAGGGTAGCAGTCCAAGCTGGTAGGTATATATGGTGGCCGGCTCGCACCCACTACCGGCCCTTGCATCTACTGTTCGGCCAGTTTACAGGCTGTTCGTTTCGCTGGTTTATCGTGGCTGAAAGTACTGTTCATTGGTTTGTTGTGAGAGAAAAACACTGCTGGATGGCTGCTGATTCCGCTGAATAGCTCAAACGAACAGGGTGTCGAATCTGGTTGGGTAGGTCGTTTTTTTCTCTCAGTTTTTGTTAGATTCTTGTGACCCTATGAGCCATAAATGAAGCTAGATTCTTAAAAACTGAGGAATCCAAACACACCTACTAGTTTTACTTAAAATACAAATTTTAGAGATTAGAGGCAAAAACTGGGTTTTAAGAATATCCAAACAGGCCCTCTATCTACATCTACCTAGGCTGTGTTTAGTTGAGAAAAATGGGGTGAAAAGTTACTGTATCACTTTTCGTTGTTATTTGGTAAAATTTGTCAAATCATGGATTAATTATACTCAAAAGATTCGTCTCGAACTTTACAGACAAACTATGCAATTAGTTAGTTTTTTTACCTACATTTAATGCTCCATACATGCGTTTAAAGATTCGATGTGATGAGTGAAAGAGGAAATATTTTGGATTTGCATGGGAACTAAACAGTGCCCTACGCTGAAAACCTCGTAAGCAGCAACAGTGGTTCATGTAAGGCTTGTTTAGATGCCATCCAAATTCCAAATTTTTTCACTCTCTCCATCACATCAATTTTTAACCGCTTGCATGGAGTATTAAATGTAGGTAAAAAAATAATTAATTACACAGTTTAGTTGGAAATCACAAGATGAATCTTTTGAGTCTAGTTGGTCTACGATTGGATAATATTTGTCAAATAAGACGAAAGTGGTACTATTCATCGAGTTCATTTTTTTTTCAATCTAAACAAGGGTGTGTTTAGATGGTAAAAAAGGTGTAAAAAAAGTACTGTAGCACGTTTTGGTTTTATTTGGCAAATAGTGTCCAACTGTTGACTAATTAGGTTCAAAACGTTCGTCTCGTCAAGTACAACCAAATTGTACAATTAGTTTTTGATTTCATCTACATTTAGTACTTCATGCATGTATCACAAGTTTGATATGACGGGGAATCTTTTTTTCGCATAGTGTTTTTTTCGTGAACTAAACAGGGCCCAAGCCCGTAACCTGCTGACTTCCGGGTGTTGCGGTTCATGTTGCTTGTCGCGACTACATAAATGCTATGCAAATGCTAGTCTGTACAGTATATCCACCAGACCTAACACGTAGTACCAATAATCACATTTAATTATATAATGACCCTGTTCATCCGGTTTATAATCCGTCTTTTTCGGCTTGTTTTTTCAGCTAAAACAATATTTTTCTCTCACAACAAATCAGTTAACCGTGTTTTTCAGCCGGCTTATTAGCACAACCGAACCGGACCAACAACGGCATTCTTCTCCTATCGATCAGCTCAGCTGCTCACCAAACTCGAAGCTCACCTGCGCAACGCAACAGCCAACAGTTACTACTCCTACATTACCACGTGCCTATCGATCAGGGGCTCGTTTAGATTGCAAAAAAAAGTGAACCCGGTAAATAGTACCACTTTCGTCTTATTTGACAAATATTATCCAATCGTGGACCAACTAGACTCAAAAGATTCATCTCGTGATTTCCAACAAAACTGTGTAATTAATTATTTTTTTACCTACATTTAACACTCTATGCAAGCGGTTAAAAATTGATGTGATGGAGAGAGTGAAAAAATTTGGAATTTGGATGACATCTAAACAAGCCCCAGGATCGGATGCACACTTGCTCGTACGTGGTCACCAGTAGAGTACAGTGCAGTACATGCACAAAAAAGGGAAAGTACACTTTGGACGGCAGCAGCCCCAAGTACTGCACCAATCAGTGAATGGTGATCCCGATGCATTTGGTGGTGCTCGATGCATGGGCTCGCTGGATCCGATGCCTACGCGTAGGGAGATGCAGCACATCATGGCTACAGTATATACTAGTAGCTAGCTAGCTAGATTGCGTACGCGCCAAGAGACTGACCGTGCATGCCCTCAAAAGCGCCGGGGAGTAATGGCATTGCCAATAATCGGCCATACGCCCATACTACAACGGCCAATTATAAGCGGGCTAAAAAATACTGCTGATTGATTTTTTTAGAGAAAAATACTGTTTTGACTGAGACCTCGTTCATTTCATTTGGAATGCCCACCCGGAAAAATTCCTGACCGGAATACTAGCTAAATTTGTATAAGTTTCGTTAGCTGGAATAATTCCTGGGCTGATTTTGCTGTAACCGAACGGATCCTGAAAAAACAAGCTGAAGAAGACGGATTATAAGCTAGATGAACAGGGCCAACTGGTGCACCAGCCCACGGGTGGTAAACGTACCGCTCCTCCGACGTGTCGCTGCCGCCGGGTCGTCTAGTTAGGAGCCAATAGTACTGTCTTGTTGTGTGCTGGACCATGCACAGGGCTGGATCGGAGAGGGCTGCGACTGTGACGAATTAATCAATGTGACGACGACGTCACAGTGACTACGTAGTCTAGGAGAGTTGGTGCACCGGACGGCGGGACGCCATGGATGCGCGCTGCTGCGCCTGCGCGCCTGCTACACCGACGTGCCACACACTGCCACAGGCGGCGATATGCATGGTCATGTCATGCCCAGTAGGCCGTCACCTGATGCTCTGCCTTGTGCCCTACTTAATCAGTTAATTGTCTGATCGATCAAGCCATTAAGCTAGCTAGGTCTGACCGTTCGTCTCTTCCATTCAGCCAAAGCACGTTAGGAGCTCACTGCCTCAGAGAGGTAAACCGCAATCCCGTCTGTGTTATTTAATTAAGATCATCAACCGAGTGGAGGCATGCAGTAGTAGCGTACCGCGTACGTGTGTAAATGTGTAATCGTGTATATACGGCGCACCCTGCAGGGTCTGGTACGGTGTACCGCCAGAGAGCGAGGTACATCTCGCCAGATTTGGATATATATTTGGAGAGGGCCGGATTTGGATATTGATGGCACGACGACGTACGGTACGTAGTGCACCTATGATGGCAAGAATAGCGGTACACACTTTGCCGCGTGAATTTCTTGCCTCTGTCGTATCACGGAAACAAGGATCCCATCAATCTCTGCCTGATGCCGTGCTGCACGATAAACATTGGCAGCAGGCAGAAATCTCACAACAATTAACCGGCAGGCGTGCACGTAGTTAGGGACTGACAACTATTTGACTAAGTTTATACAAAACAATACTAATATTTATATTACCCAACAATCGTCATTAATTTCGTCATATAGAACATAGTTTCATACTACACCTATTTGGTGTAAAAAAATATTGATAATATTTCTATGAATTTAGTCAAACTTAAGTAATTTTATAACTTAGAACAAAACTAACCGTGTAGTACTTGCTGCGACAACTGGGGACGGGATAGGTCAATATCCCATTTTAGTTAGCGTTTGGTTGCAGGACATTGGAAGAAAGAACCATCTTCTAGTTTAGGTGAAACGGGTAGGGAGCCAAGCGCCGGTAAGCTTTGGTATGAACTTCAGGAGATGCTGTCATACGGCCAGCCCCAGTGTATCACCTACTCCGCTATACGTGCAGCGCCCTCTGCTCATTCCCTGTGACTAGCTGCAGAGAAACAACCTTTTATCCATGGTAAAAAAGTATTTAGTCCCGGTTTTAAAATTGCAACCTTGACTAAAGGGAAGACTGGACATTTAGTCTTGGTTTGTAATACAAACTGGGACTAATTCCACCCTTTAGTCCCGGTTGTAACGTTTATCGAGGTGTGCTAGAGGCGTGTCAGTGTGAAAAGCTTTGTCCCGGTTTGAGACACGAACTCGGACTAAAAGTGTGACTTTTAGTCACGGTTTGGGACACAAACCCAGACTAAAGATACCTTTAGTCCCGGTTTGTGTCACAAACCCGGACTAAAGGTGTCTCCAGAGTGAATTTAAAAGGAAAGCGTATCTTATCTATGTCAGATGTGTGGTGGGAGGTGAGATGGTAACCCGCGCAAGAGGTAAAGTGGAAGGTCTTGGGTTCGAATATCCACAACCACACCTTTTTTCACCTAAGAAACACCTCTACTCCCGGTTGTAGGAACCGAAACATTTAGTCTCGATTGCATAGTCCCAGTTCCCAAAACCGGGACTAGAACTAGCTTCTCTACCGGTGTGAGCCGAGCTGAGTGACCTGGTACCAGGGACCGCGCAAGAGCAAGAGATTGTGCCTGAGTAGGTCTGCTTAAGAGCACGCTCAACCCTAGATACAAGAAACATTGGATGGATGGAGCCATCAATTCACATAGATGTAAGGTCCAAATGGCTAGAGGGGGGTGAATAGCCTATTTAAAAATCTACAAGCTTCACTAAATAACCACATTAGTATAAAAAATGGCTAAGCTAATTCTAGCACTAGCTCAACTACACTATGAAAGCCACCTATACAATTCTAGTAAAGCAAGGCTATGATCTCTAATACACACCAACAAGGCTAAGTCACTAAGCTACTTACTCCTATATGATAAAGGCTACACTAAGCAAACTACACAAAGACTAGTACAAGAAAGTAAAGAGCAAATGACTTGATTCTTATACCAACGATGTAGAGAAGTAATGCACTCGAAGAATCAATCACAATGAGCAATCACAAGAGAAATCATCGGCAAAGAGATGACACAAGATTTTTTACCGAGGTTCACTTGCTTCCCGGCAAGCTACTCCTCGTTGTGGCGATGCATCCACTTGATGGATCACGAGCTAATCAACTATCAAGAGTTGAACCCTTAGCGGGTGCCGCACATCCACTCACAAGATGGGGATCCTCCAAGCCATGTGCTTCACTAGAGTATCCAATTCGTGAACTCCCACAGGGAAGGATCAAGAACCCCTTACAACACTTGGTGAGGGCTCCAACAATCTCCAATTACGAGCTCAATCACCTCCGCTGCTCCAAGCCATCTACCGCATCGGGAAACACGGAAGAGTAACAAGAAATCCGCAGCAACTCGAAGATCAAGTGCCTCTAGAATGCAACTCTCAAGTAATGCAATTGAATCTCACTCAATCTCACTCAAGATGTGCAACCAAGCAAAGAGATGAGCGGAGGGGTTGTTCTCTAGCTCAAAGGATGTCTCAAGATCTCAAATGTGCAAGAAAGAGAACTCCACAAACCCGGTCACCATCTATTTATAGCGAAGGGGGTAAGCAACTAGCCGTTACAAGATGTCGCAGTGAAAAACGCAATGACCGAACGCACTGGTCAGGGTGACCGGACGCGTCCAGTCACTACAGAACAAGCAGCAACAGTGCGCGTCAGAGAGAAACGTTGTCGTGACCGGACGCGCTTCACCAAATGACCAGACGCGCTGCACCCGGCGTCCGATCGGAGTCCAGAGAGCTCCCATCGTGACCGGACGCGTCCGATCGCATGTGACCGGACGCGCCGGTCCCGCGAGAGACCGGATGCGCCGGTCCGCGACCCTCTCGCGCGAGCGTCTGCCTGCGGTTTGAACTGACCTGACACGGCAGCCGTGTCCGGTCACTTCGACCACAGCATCCGGTCACTGTTTTTTAGTGAGAAACATTCCGGACTTTCGCCACCTTTTCTCGCCTCCGGCGCAATGGAAAATAGGCATTTCATTTCCTCGAAAACGCCTGCGGTTTCCTCGAAAATAGGTTTGAACTAACCCTAAACCTCTCTCTACCGCTCAAACCCTACCGCCTTCGCAAATGTGCTAACACCACCATGTGTATATCACCATGTGCATGTGTGTTAGCATTTCACAAACATTTTCAAAGGGTTATGTTAGCTCTTAACTAGATCCTAATGCATATGCTCAAGACGTTGATCTAGTGGCACTTGATTCCCGAGCTAACCGTGATTGCTCCTCTTGATAGTCGGCTATGTATTCTAAACCCGGCCAATCACTTCTCTACTCATCTTAGACCAGCAAAAGAAAAACCCTATGGTTATACCTTTGCCTTGTGCTCTTAGATCCTTCTTCTCCACTTGATCATCATGTCCATGCACCATCTCTTTGTGATCTTGTGGCCACCACTCCTTGCCACATACACCTTCATCACATGTGTTGCTTATGCTTAACTGAAAACACTTAACACATGGCATTAGCAACTTAGTGTCATTAATTACCAAAACCAAACTTGGGCTTTCAATAGCGCAAGCCATAGGTATTAATTTATGTTCTAGGCCCATTATTACTCTTCTCTCTCCAAACATCGCTCTTATGCCATGCTTTTTCTGAATCCATCGGCCAATCGCACAAAGTTCTCTACCTGCTTTGCGTCCTTTTCTCAGCCTAAACCGATGCTTTTTTCTGATGAAGCCATAGACTCTTCTGCAAGACAATGGCACTACGAAGCCACCTCCATATTGTCTCTCTTCTCCATCTGTTATCCGAGCCTACATGTGTCTGCAGGGCTACCATACACGTTGGCCCGTTGGGCATGGCCTAAGCTAGTCGGCCTAGCCTACCCCACCCTCAGAAGTCGGCTATGGTCATGGCAAAGATACATGAGGTCTATGTACTCGTCACACAATCGCTTTTATGAGTGCACGCACACACATCCTACTTCTATATATGAGTAGCTTCGACTGGCTAGACCAGCAGATCTCGAGATAAACAAAGTCACCATATGCACCTCGATGTCAATGGATACATAGCCTACCACTGAAAGCATACTATCATAGAATCCTGAAAAAAATCTAGAAAAACATGAGCACTTGTGTCCAGTCAAAAAATAATATATATAATGTCAAATGTAATCTATTAAATTATCTACTTATACTGGCTTTCAAAGCAAAAGGCCAGGAACCCGTAAGACACCGCGCCTAGGACAAGCCACCACCACTCCGCTGTCTAGGGCCATTCTCCTTCTTTCTCTCCAGCGAGTCTACCGATGGCAAGAAGGAGAGGGAACCCATCTATCTTTTACAACAATTTTTAGATATAGTTTACTTAAGATTTAGTCTAAATAAATCTACCAATGAAAATCAGATAATTTTTTTACTAGATCTTGTTACTTGCGTTGACTTTGGCGGCGTGACTGCCACGACGATGTCGCTGTTGCAGGCGTCAATTTGATCAGCAAGAGGCCACTTTGTGGCCATTATCTGAAAGGGAAGGGGGTGCTCCTGGACATTCCCGATGAGGATAGGAATTATTGTTCATCAGTCATTCGACCTTATCGTTGATGGTCGCAGAGAAAAAATTAGGCATACATGACGAATCAGGGTTTGGAGATGATAAATCTACAACCTATGTTGTACCCTAACATGCAATTGTCGATGTTCTTTCATCGTTTCAAATGCGTTTGGGATTGGTTCTGGAACATTGAATCTTGTGGCATGTCCAATGTTTTGGGGTTAATAGTTGGATTCAACATAAGGACTTCAACTAGGCTTCGTTGTTCAACAAGGCTTTTTTCTGCATCGGGAAAAGCCACTAGAGAAGAAGACAATAGAAGAATCTTGATAAAATATTGTATCTTTTTTATTTTATATTTTTCATGTGCAATTTGAGGATGTATTGTGCCGAGTTTTAATATAATTTCCTCTTCCCTTCACAAAGAAAAGTTAACTACTTATGCTATTATGAAAAGTAATATAAATTAACCCTCTTATTTTGCATATAAATTATCTACCCTTATTGTTAACACATAACCTAAAATAACCTCTAAATTTGCATCAAATTTACTTATGTTGCTACAAAATGTCCTAAAATACTCATATACATTCAAAATTTCTATGTGTGTAGTAGTGTTTGTTCAATTCTTTTCTTTTTTTTGCGGAAAGTGTTTGTTCAATTTCTATGTGCCCTCGTGCATGAGCAGAAAACTCCATATAGATATCATCTTCCATGGCTTAAAACGAATGTCATGTTTCTGTTCTATATTCCCCATATCCATATTCCATAGTCGTGTAATTTCAATCGATGTCAAATCAAGGCAGCCCTCGGTTTCTTTTTGGTGAATCCAATGCTCAATAACATTACAAATTGTTTGGTTCCTTTCCTTTCTTCAAATTTAATTTTATTAGCTTGCACGTCTTATTCTGATTCGTAGTTGTCTTTTTTCTTAAATTGTCACCGAATTCATTACAATGTTGTTCATGTCTGCTAGAATCACTATTGCATCAGGCAGTTGTTGGCCGGCTTGTCATCGTGCCACCATCTACCAGTGTTTCATGCCTTTCCAAAGAAACTAAGGAACTATCTAGTGATCTGCTGCTGACGGTCTCGGGGCTACACCTCAATCCACTCTAAAACGCTTCTTCTTCTATTTGGTTACGTCGTTTCTCCTTTGTGGATGTTGGTAGTGATGCCAAGTATTTTCAGCCATAAATATATGTAAAGAGTGACTCATTGAACTTAGGGCTACAACAAGAGAATAGATTGAGATGGAGAGGCATATGGCACCGTGGATCAAAGTGATTCGATGGTTTTATGTGGGAAGTCAAGAAATTAGTGTCGGTCTTGGATAACTCTTGTACGTACGTAGCTCTGGCGCAGGAAACGAGCGCTGAACTTTTGGCGGAGGTTGGTGCACAGCTAGACAGGGAACGGCGCCACAGCATCGGCATGCCCAACGCGCGGCAACAACTAAACACAGTTTCGGTGCGTCGCAGTTTAGTTGTGGCGAAGTGCTACGAGCCAAACACGCCCCAAATGTTCCCTGTAGTTCTTTCTTTTCTATCATCATCATCACGGGAAAACCCATTGGAGGGAATTTTACTGAAGATTATCCTGGTCGGATCAATCTATCACTGCAGCTACCGAGTAACGGCCACACCCTGAGACACTGAACTTGCCACTATCACTTCAGAACTACACCGCCCATATGCTTGCCATAATGGAAGAACCCCAGACACGGAGAGTCGTTTGGGGTTGGGGGTACGTGAACTGTCACTGTCAGGCCTCTAGTCGTGAACTCGTGATCGATCTCCATTCTCCAATATGCATTGCATACACCACTAGCTAGACAACAACAACAATGGTTCCGGAGGTGCACGATGCATGTATGTATACATATATATCCGGGCATGGCAATGGCAACACGACGCCACTAAACGACCGAAACGAACACCTTTTATCTTATCTTGTTTCCAAGCACAGTGACGGACACTGGATCAAACACAGGAACATCCATATGCACGAACAATTAGCTCCTACATATATAAGATCACAACCACACTGCATACACGGACACGGACCGGGCGGTGCACATATGCTTCGCTCGACAGTGACCGGCCGGCGGCCGGACGACTACGACGGGCGCCAGCCGTACACCCAGCCGGCCTGCTCCCTCTGGCCGCTGCAGAAGTGCACCATCCACGGGCTCGGCCGGATGCCGAGGCAGAACACCCCCTTCGTCCGCGGCTCACCAGCAGGATCGTAGCCGCAGTACTCCTGGTCGCGGGCTTCGGCGTCGGCGGCGCTGGAACCGGAGAAGAGCCAGCGTGTAGAGGACGACGAGGAGGAGGACATCGACTTATTACCGAAGGCGAGGCGGCGGAAGACGGTGGCGATGAAGCTGACCTTGACCCACTTGAGCTTGTACCCGAAGTACTTGCCGCTCCTGCCGCCGCCGCCGGTCTTGCCGTGGCGCCGGGCGCTGTGGCCGAGCGGCACGCCGCCGCGGAGGTAGTAGGAGGGCGGCGGGGTGATGACCGGCCCGACTGCGGCGGCGGCGGTCAGCATCGTCCGGGAGGAGTAGGCGTCCTTGGGCGTCCCCGGCTGGGACTCCCACAAGAACGGCACGGCGCCGGTCCCTGCGCCGTAGTAGCGGAAGGACGGCGGGTTCCCGACCGAGCTCTCCCTGGTGAGCAGGCGCGCGTAGAACTCGCCCTCGTGCGTGATGCGGAGCGGGCTCTGCGGCTTGCTGGGCGGTGGCGTCGCCACGCCGCCGCGGGCGCCGCCGGGGCTGGGAGCTGGCGGCGGCGGCATCTTGCTTCTTCTTCTCTCGATCTCGATCGGCCGAGCGGCGGAGCGGGTCAGCCAGTGGGAAGTGGGAAGTGGTGTGGTGGTGGTTAGGTGGTAGTCGCCGCGGCGTGCGTGGGAGATGTGTCGGCGTCGCGGCGCGATCGATCGAGTTCACGATCCAAGAACTCGGTGAGCGATCCGATGGCGCGGTTTTATACGCGGGACGACGGGAGCTCGTGTCGTGTGCCGCCCGGTGGCTCACTTGCGGCTTACGATACAGTACCACACCTTTCTGACTTCTGAGGTCGTTTTACCAAGTGAGACTGTGTCACTGGAAGGTGATCAGCGCCAGTGAGGCAGTGACACTGTTTCAGATACCTTCGGTGAGTTACAGTGATGTGTTCGAGTCGTCGAGAAGTCCTCGTCATCATGTTTGGGAAGAAAAGAGACCGAAGGCGCCATGCATGATCACCAAGCAATTCCCACCAGTATCGTCCTGGCCCTGGTCCCTGGCTTTGCACCGCCAAAAGCACTGTAGCTCAGCAACCGTGCTGAAAACAAAGCTCAACGGCCGGCAATGCCCATCTCGTTCTGCATGCCCTACCCCAAGTTTTTCAAAGGAGCAATAATCCAGGTGAAAGCAAGGGCCTTGTTTAGATTCTAAACTTTGGAAGCAAAGTTTGCATAGTAAGTGTCCCGTCACACTGTAGCAATTTTATTTTTATTTGGTAATAATTGTCCAAACATTGATTAATTAGGCTTAAAATATTCGTCTCGCAAAGTACAACAAAATTGTGTAATTAGTTTTTGATTTCATCTACATTTAGTACTTCATATATGTGCCAACATTTTGATGTGATAGAGAATCTTCTTTTTGCATAGTAGAATTTGAGGGTGAATTTGACATCTAAACAAGGCCAAAAACGATAAGGAGGCAAAACTACAGGAGCCCGTACGGTGAATAATACTGAATAACCAATAACGGTTGAATCGAAGCATGCACGAGGGCGGTTGGCTATTATATTCCGTTTTTAGCCTGCTGCTGAATTCTTTGAGAAGATACTCGCGCATAAGGTTCACATTTATATGTTTAAAAAAAAATCTGTTTCACTGTCTGGTGGTTGTGGTCGGAGTAAGGGTGCGTTTAGATCGTTTTTTTTTTTTGTTTTGGCTACTCTAGCACTTTCGTTTGTATTTATTAATTAGTGTCTAATTATAGACTAATTAGGCTCAAAAGATTTGTCTCGTGATTTTCTACCAAACTATGTAATTAATTTTTTTCGTTTACGTTTAATGTTTCATGCATGTGTCCAAACATTTGATGTGACGGGGAATCTTGAAAATTTTTTGGAACTAAACGTGGCCTAAGGCACACAGCAGCACAACCCCCAACCATTACTCAGATTGATTACTATTGATGACGGAGTAAAGTGTATGGTCCATCCTCAAACTTATCAAAATGTGTTATATCAGTCTTTGTACTCATATAATACATCATTTTAGGTCTTAACCTCTGTTAGTGACCATCTAAATGGATCTAGACTTGCGCCCGTGTGCCAATATGTGCTAGTATGAACCTGGCATGGAGGACACAACATTTGGGGGCAAGAAAGGACAAGATTGCTTGACAAAAAAAAAAGGATAGTGCCAAAGATGGATTAAACACATGAAACAAAAGAAAGGCAATAAGATTCTTCATGGGCTATTTTGTAAGACTGCCATCTTCCTTTTTTTGGGATAGGACATGGTCTGCTCCTTCAGTTTCATGGCAAGAGGCGGCTTTGCTCTTGGCCGAGGGAAGGGAGGTAGGCTGGTCATAGCTTGGTAGGATTTCAGCCCATAAACAGAATTTTAGCTAGTGCCGGTCTCTAAGTGTTGAACAGATCTCAGATCTTGCATGTGTAGACAGCCACACACTGATAGGCTCGTTGACAAAACTCCTTCATGCATACTCCCTCTGTCCAGAAAGAAAGTCTTTATGTGATGCGTGCAGGTCAAATTTTCTCAAATTTGACTAGGTTTGTAGAAAATACGTGCAACATTTATATCTCCAAATAAATTTATTATGAAAGTATATTCAACGATCTATCTAATAATATTAATTATGTATTATAAATATTAAAATTCTTTTATATATAATTGGTTAAAGTTAAAAAAATGTTGACTTCTCGATAAGCGAGAACGACTTCTATTTTGAGACAAAGGGAGTAATATATAATATACATTAGCACGACACAACTGAACTTAGTACAGAAAAACTGAACAACAACATTTCTTAGGCTAGTGTGTAAGCACCGCACAACTAAGCTCTGGGAGAAATATGCCCCTAAGAGCAACTGTAGCAAACTCCTACTTGAACCCCATAGCTATTTATGGGTGCTGGGTCAAAAACTATACTCTAGTTGGGCCCCCACTTGGGCCCCGAATTTTGGATGCACAGAAGATATAGAAAAAATGTTAGAAAAAAATGTTAGAGAGCAGAAAGATATAGAAAGCGATTTTTACGTAAATGACTCTCTAAATTATGATTTAGAGAGTGAGCTTTACAAAGATCCTTGGAAATGCTCTAAAGCTCGCCCTCTAAATCATCATTCGGAGACTCATTTGCATAAAAATAGCTTTCTATATCTTTTCACAACAACAATTTTTCTATATCTTGTTTGCACTCTAGAGAATCATTCTCGTTTTCTATTTTTGGCTAGCGAGAAATACGGAATAAAAGATGGCTATATTTGGTTAACTAATTAAAGGGTATGTTGGAGGATATCAAAATATCTATTCCAAATAATTAGAATGGATTTAAAGAGTCTGAATTGGTTTTAGGATGCCTTTTTTCCTTTGAGAGAACATGGACTAGCAAGGCCCGTATATATAATCATTCTTCATTGTTGGCTGTTGCCCCATTTGATGCATATCCCCATCAGCCATTCAGCCCAGCCATCAGATCACCCGTCAGCCCAGCCACCAGATCTCTTGAATAATGTCTCTAGTGGTCCGACAAAAAAAAAAACAACCCAAGTTGAAGTGTACAATATATATGATTATCTGCTAGGTTGATAAACTACACAATTTAGGCCCAAACCATTTTAGGCCTTGTTTGAATACACGTGTATCCACCTCAATCCACGTGTATTGGGGTGGAATGAAATAAAATTTAGTTTAATTCCACTCTAATCCACTTCAACACATGTGAATTGCGACGAATACATCCACATCAAACAAAGCCTTAAGCATCTAAGCGCCTACCCACTTTACATTCATGGTTCACAGTAGACAACAGAGTAATGGCGGATCTAGACGGCCGTAAAAGAGACTCTAAATAGAAATACTAATTGTACTCTTTTGGTCGACAATTGAATACGTAGGTAAGTTTTTTTTTCCTACACACATAAATCCGCATCCGCCCATGTTCACAGTTTTTCTTTGTTCATCCAGGAAAAGAGAGCTTTCTTTATTCGGAATTTGTAGACATCAAGGCTGTGTTAATCTATTTTGTCTCTTGTCAGTCGATCGAATTTTAGTCTGTGCATTTTGTTTATATTTGTATATAAGCTTGGGACACATGTTCACGTAAATTATGACTCACTTTAGCTTGATCTAAAGTCAAATTTCTCTATTATTGATTAGTTTGATTGACTTATTTATGAAATATTTTATGACAATACATTTAGTAATTGTAAATCTTAATATTTTTTTTGAAAAAATTGATTAAAATTAGAGGGCAGCTTATGTCGATGTACCTGCAACATGGGCTGTATTTTGGGCCCAACTAATATCGTCCTAGTTTATAGTCCGTTTCACCTCTAGCCAGATTCACTTGGAGTGCTTATTGGGCTTCTTATATTGACGCGACTTTTTTTCCTTTTTCCTCAATTTTTTTTGCCTTTTTTCTTTTTCTTTCCATGTGTTGTTGCTTTATGTCATTGGGGCTTCCTATTGCAGTCACAAACATGTTAATCGATTAAATTTGGTTGATTATCTTATATGCAAACTTAACATATAGTGCCTATGTCCCATAAAGTGTCATTCTCACCTTGTGGGAAGTCAAATATTTTTAACCTCCATCAGATATATATATATATATATATATATATATATATATATATATATATATATATATATATATTTATATACAATTCAATACTACACTCGCATCCTTCACAGCCGCGTCACCACATAGCAGTCCAATTTTGGCCTCAGTAGTAAGCTGTCAGCAGTGATAGTCGTAGCCATCACCGTCGCTATCTCAGACCGACTGAGAAGTACACAACACCGCCGCATTGGCTTATCAACCGTCCGTGATAAGGTCCTTACTTCCGTCGCATTGGAGCACAACTCACCTGTGTCGGTATGCACTAACACCGTTGCATGGCCTATGATCCGTCCGTGATTAGATCCTTATTCCGTCGCATTGAGGCCCGTCCCGCCTATGTGGGTATACACTAACATTGTCGTATTGGCTTCTGATCCGTCTATGATCAGGTCCTTGTTTTCGTCACATTGGAGCACGACCCGCCTGTGTCCAAGCGAACATCACTGTCGCTTCAGCGTATGAACCGCCTAGTCATAGGGCATGGTCACTTTCACTTTGTAGTACTATCTGCCCGTGATGAGTGTTGGTTTATTAAACGATTCGGCGGTGATACACTATCGACCGCTGCCGCAGGGCGAGGCAGAGATCGTTCCCGACAAGGTGCAAGGGTCAGGCGCTTTAATGACGTCATGAGGGCTCGGATGAGGCGAAAACCAGCCCTAAGCCTCGGGCGACTTAACAGCTGACGCGCTATTAATGCCCTTGGTTGGGTATGCCTATTATCGATACCCGACATTATTAGGCATGATAACATATTTTCTGTATGAAGCACTTTAATTGGGATGTCATATTTTAGGGGAAAGATGGACTTCATTGCTTGTCGAATAAAAGTGCTACAGTGGATAGTTATGCGTAGTGATACCATATCCCAAACATATCTTCAGTTAGTGGATTAACTGTCCTACTGTTATTGATTTGCTCTGTAGAAAAGGTAGTGCGGACAAACTAATGGTGTTCTTAGTTGTACGAAGCAATGGGATGCCATACCAAATACTGGTGCTGCAGTTGTGTTCAGCCCTTGACAAAGGTGAAATTATTTGTCCTCACTATTTATTAGTTTACATCTTTGGAAATAATTTGAACTTTGCAATTTGTGGATTACTCTATGAATGAAAACCCCCAATCGTGCACTGTTCCTGAATTGCTAATGCATCATCATGTAACCCTTTTTCCTTTTAATGCAATATGTGTGATTGAAGACTTTATTTCAGCGTGTGTAAATAATTTATGATCTTAAGGGAGACTTCTTTTTTTACAGGTATCAGGATGTGGAACAACACGCATTGTCGGTAGTTGCATATGCCAGCGACATTGTTGCCAATACAGGCTGAGAAGAGCTCCTGCCTTGCACAGGCCGCGCTGGTGGAAACATGGTGGCTCAACCTTTTTTTTGCTTGTCGAACTAGCAATGCCGGTTTTCTAACAATTTTACTGGGAATGGCTACTTCTCTATGGTTTTACAGTTTAAGACAAACAATTCTTCATGCATGGGATTGCCGCTGCGCTATGTAGCCTTACAGCTATCGAACTATACGTATACATACACATAATCAATTACTCATCTATAATGATGATATGTTTAGGATCGGCTATACATATATGTGTGCACAATCAATTACTTACCTATACATATGTGTCAGCTGGCTCTGTCTCGCCTGCGGCAATTGCCACGGGTTCTGGCTAGTATAAAACTATGACCAGTGATCTATTATGCAGTACTTTTGATTCATACACTTTTAAACGTGAAATACCTAGCATCGTAGGTTTCATAGTTTCTGTTGAACTAAAAAAAATAATTGTACTATTTGTCCATGAGACTATTTCAATAATAGAATTACAAAAATTTAACTCTCCTGGATCTTAAATTTGGAAGTGCTTCTACATGCTGATGCGGCATAACAACCAGGTGCATACAGAATTAGGCGAATGTCTAGCCTTCTCTGCTCGTTTCTTACATTGTTAAAGCAAAAGGCAGAGATACCTTTGAGTTTATGTTGGATTGTATAATTAAAGCAAAAGTGATTCAGTTGCTACATGGATTTCAGAAATACTCCCTCCGTCCGAAAATATAAGCGCACGTCTCGCGTATTGAGGAGTCAACCAATCCCAAGTTTGATCAAATACTAAAAAAACCAATATTAAATAAGCATCATTAGATTAACCATGCTAGATATTTTCATAGTAAACCTATTTGGATATACAGATGATGAAACTTGAAAATAGTTTACTCGAAATGTGAGATGTGCACTTATTTTGGAATGGAACGGGTATATATTTTGGAGGGTCCTGTCTAGCTGAATGATCTTTTTTTATCTAGTATATAGTACCCCTATCCCAATACTCAGAAATGAAAAGTGCAATTCCGTTTAACGAGCCACTAGTATGCATATACCACTTGATTTTATATATATATATATATATATATATATATATATATATATATATATATATATATATATATATATATATATATATATATATATATATATCTTGTATGCATAGTGCAACTAATATGTGCACTCTTGTTGCTGAGATCATCTACTCAGTACTCACCTATATATTTTTTTTCTGCCATCACGGTGGACAGCTGCCAGCTTCACTTGATACGACCAACCGAAGAAACTACATGTTGTAGTGATTACGCATACATGTCTCTATTGGCAATCGGCTTATCATTCAGCCGTTTTGCACGAACAGTATTCACGAGTCCATCATTGAATTCCAGCACCAACTGAAGAAATTTTTAGCTCCATTTTTTTGAGCGAGAGGAGGACCCCTTTTTTATAGAGAGGACCTTTATTTAGCTCTAGGCGCCATGGATAAGTGCATTTGCGATTTACCATGCGTTTTGAAACTTGCTTTTTTTTCTTTGAGGGGAGCGTTTTGAAACTTGCTGACTTGCTGCATTCGTTGTGTGTGTGTGTGTTTGAGAAAGCATTCGTCGTGTGTGAGAGAGGGGAGTTGCTGCTCGGAATTCGACTTATAGCCCACTGGGCCGCACGAAAGAACAGGATGGGAGTTGATGGGCTGCGGGTCGTCGTCAGCTGATGAAAGTGGTCCAACAAGCTACACGGTTTAAGCCCAGACCGGCCCGTTCGTGTCACGAATGATTGCAGCGGACGCAACGGCGTGACCAGTGCGCTATCCTCGTGACCGGGCCGGTGTCGCAGAAAATTTTCTTCCCGCGCGGTTTGTCAGCACGCCAGCAAGCATGTGACAACAAAAACCCAGAGACAGCATGAGTGGATTGCCCGTCCGTGCATCGCGCATCACGTACGTCCTAGATCTGCTTTTGCGTCGCCATGATGCCCGGCATGACTCTGTAGTCTGTATTGCAGAACGTATTTGTATGTTTCTGATACAATAAACTATATATACGGCCGCAGAAATACGAGGACAGGTGAAGACGGATCCTAAGGCTATCCGCACTCATGGTCCTCTATATTCATCCTCTATACGTCCTAGTCAGCGAGATTCTCTCCTCTATACTCAATTCTTCCGCACCCATCCATCCTCTATATCATCCTCTATCCACTCTATCTACTGTGGGACCCACTTGTCACTTTATCTAAATATATCCATGAGTGATCTAGTTTTGAAGGATTTGAAGGATTCTACTGTGGGACCCACTTGTCACTTTATTAAGACGAATTTAATGGTGCAATCGAAATTTAATTTGAATTTTTGGTTTGTGAGTTATAGCATTTTTTTCCTTGGTTTAGCTAGTAGGGCCCGCCACTGCGCGATATAGAGTAAACACTGTACTACTCTAAATATAGAGTGAGAGAAAGGATAGAGTATCGTTTTAGAGTATCCAGTGCAGCAGTTTTTACTCTATATTCATACTCTAAAGCTTTAAAGTATCATTTAGAGTATGCCACTGCAGACGGTCTAAGCTCCTAACCATTCGTTATGTCACATATTGGCCTCAGAGTCGCTCACAGGCCGGTCCCGGGCAAGCAGGGCGACAGAGGCAGCGGTATTGCATCATCAGAGAAGCAGATCATTGCTGCCTGCATGACCGGGCCCATGACTAGCGGCCTAGCGCGTGAGACGACGAATGGATGGAATGTACTCGATCTGTCCATTGTCCCCATATTTTACGTGTCAATAACTTTGACTTGATTTATAAAAAAACATGTGTAATATTTCTATCTCTAAATAAATTTATTAAAATATTAGATTCAAACATCTATCCAATATTCCTAACTATGTACCATAAATATTAATATTTATATATATATATTTTTTGTCAAAGTTGTTTTTCGAGAAACGAAAACGATATATATTTTAGGACAGAGAGAGTACGTAGTAGTACCATGTTTAACCGGAAGGGTTTTCGAGGCAATAGTAACAGTATATAGAGAGATTTCTGTTTAAAAAATAGTATTATATATAGAGAGAAGTGCTCCTTGGATTTCCCAGCAACGAACCACCGACCAGACCACCTCCTCTAGTCTCGACCCGGAGTCTGGAGAACAAAACATCTGCATTTTGCTTGAGGCTGGAACCCTGCACTGCATGTATCTGCCCGGCCCTTTACGGAGTTTCTGGCTTTCTGCTATAGCACCTGTAAATTGGACTCCGCTGTCTGCCCCCAAACCGAAGCAGAATTTCTTTGCAGCTAGTACAGTTAAAAGTAGCGTTAAGCTGTAGGTCAACCAGGCAATGTGCTCAGAAGTCTTACTGACATGATGATTCACGGATCACACTATCACAGGGTAACAGCATCTAGCAACCGACAACATAGGAGGAGTATATCAATGCTGTAAGTACTCCGTATGTGCCTCACATCAATGCATGGCGCGCTAGATTCCATCATCCATGACCATGAGGACATGAAGGGCACAGCCGGCCTTTGACGACTCCTCTCGTGTAGTAGTTGCCACGTGGACCTGCCAGGTGGGGCCGATGCCTCCTGGGTCCACTGTGCAGTGCTACTTTTGGATTAGGGGTGTGTTTAGTTGAGAAAATTTGGGTAAAAAGTTATTGTAGCATTTTTCGTTGTTATTTGGTAAAATTTGTCCAACCATGGATTAATTAGACTCAAAAGATTCGTCTCGAACTTTACAGACAAACTATGCAATTAGTTATTTTTTTACCTACATTTAATGCTTCATGCATGCGTCTAAAAATTCGATGTGATGGGTGGAAGAGGAAATATTTTGGGTATGCATGGTAAATGAACGCGGCCTAGATTTTGGGTGTGTTTACTTCGCGAAAAGTGGGTGAAAGTTACTGTAGCATCTTTCGTTGTTATTTGGCAAAATTTGTCCAACCATGGACTAACTAGGCTCAAAAGATTCGTCTCGACATTTACAGACAAACTATGTAATTAGTTATCTTTTTACCTATATTTAATACTTTTCGATGTGATAGGTGGAAGAGAAAATATTTTGGGTTGGCATGTGAAGAGAACACAGCCTTTGCTTGCGAGAAGAAGACAGACACGTCATCGTCACGCACCGACGCACGTCGCAGCCGGGTTGGGGAAGAAAAGGAGAGGATTTGCGCGTGTCTTGCATTGTGGAATACGGAGTATATAGCCCGCGCGTCGGTCCGTGATCTCGGAACACTTTTCGTGGCGCACGAGAAGAACCAATCATGCAGGCTGCAGCAATCTTGGCGCTGCCGGGAGAGGGAGACAACCTGCAATGCCCCGGGGGGTGCCCTGCGATCAACCTTTCGGACGGTAGTTCCGTACGGCACGAATAGGCACCATCCGATCTGTATTTCATTGTCGACTCTGTTTACAATGTTTTTGAAATATAAATATCACGTAGTAGGATCGTTCTTTGTCTCATTATATTGCAAATAGATGAGGCGTTGGTATTTGGTTATGCATTTGTGCCGGAAGAACATGTAATTTCCAGGGAGCTTTAGGAGCTGTTTGGTTTATAGTTTCTGCGGCTGATAAGCCGCCTGAAACTGATTTATTATGAGAGAAAAATACTATAACATAGCTGATATGTCACTGTGGTTGATAAGTCGACTGAAACTGATTTGTTGTGAGAAAAAACACTATACCATAATTGATAAGCTATGCTGATAAATTCAAGCGGAGTTAGTTTGCTGATGAAAAGGCCAGCAACAAACATGCAGACAGTCGGAACAGAAACTGCTTCGTCGAATTGGACAGTGGACACTGTCACTGTGCATGTAGTGAGGTGAGTAACCCAGAGGCCAGAACCTGCAAGACCGTTTTAACTTCTGGAAGCCAGGCCGTGGTCTCTCATCAGTCTCTGGGCAGCGTAGGCCGTAGTTCTGGCCATTTTACCATCCAGACACGGCGGGCGTGATCCACGGATCAGCAGCCCATGAACCCCGGGGGTCAGGCCCCCACAATCCAATTCCAAGCTACAGGCTATACAGGCTACAGGTTACGTCCGCCACCGGCAGCCACCAACCAACCAAACGGAACACGACGACACCGACCGGACCGCCGCGCCACCCACCCACCCGTTCCCCACCTCGTCAGTTTCGTCAGCGGGCACGGGTGAAAACTGCTTTCTTCCCGCCCCAGGGGAGGGCTCAGGCTCAGTAGTACCACTTTCTTTACGTCTCCCCACCAACGCCGCGCCGCGCTAAAAGCGGACGCACACGCACCCCACCCCGGCATCCGCACGCTGCCGCTACGGACAGGCAGAGCCGAAAACCCGCAGCAGCGCTCACGGTCACGGGCTCACGGGCGCCCGCTTGGGCAGGACCGCAGGACAGGACACTCCCATTGCCCTTGCCCCGCTCGCCGCTCCCCGCTCCGCTACACTCGTCAGTGCTGCGGACGTGCGGTGCTCCTCTCCTCCGACACCCGCCCGCGATGGCGGAAGTGGCGGCGCAGCGCGCCGTCGGCGGCGTCCCAGCAGGGGGCGGCGAGCAGGCGAGCCTTGCGGCGGCGGCGGCGGCGGCAATGCGGGGGCGCGCCCGCGGCGAGGTGGACACGTCGTCGCCGTTCCAGTCCGTGCGCCAGGCCGTCGACCTGTTCGGCGGCGGGGCGGCCGCCGTCTCCCAGTGGCGCCACCCGCAGACGCCGCCGCCCATCCACCTCCGCCCAGAGGTCAGTCAACCGGAGCCCGCCCCGGGTACCTTTTGCTTGCGGCTTTAGTTTATGCAAAGCGCGGCAGTGGCCTCTCGCTTTTTCAATGCGGCGGCTTGCTTGCCATCGCACCGCTCTCTCAGCTAGTAGCTTTTTCAAAGCGCCTTGGCATTTCTTGATCAATTTAGTTTGAGATCGGCCGTGCCTCAGCGGATTTGAAGGGTACCAATTCATAAACGCGAGGGTTTTACTTCAATTTGCTTTCTAGGGGCCAGTTTAGATGAAAAATTTTGGTAAAAATGACGGGGAATTAGTTTAAACTGTGTAATTAGTTTCATTTTGTCTAAACTGTGTAATTAGTTTTATTTTTTATCTATATTTAATGCTTTATATATATGTGTTAAAGATTCGATGTGACGAAAAATCTCAAAAATTTGACGAAATTTTCTGGGAACTAAACGGCCTCTAGTACTAGCAATGTTGTTCGTAACAGCTGTGGTTAGGTTTCTGGGGCCTCGTTTAGATTAGATCCCAACTCGGGTGGCCAAATCTGCACAGGGCCACCTCGAGCACTGTAGTATTTTTATTTTTTTTATGGTAATAATTGTCCAAATCTTAATTAGACTCAAAATGTTCATCTCGCAAAGTACAACAAAACTGTGCAATTAGTTTTTGATTTCATCTACATTTAGTACTCCATGCATATGCCGACATTTTGATGTGATGGAAAATCTTCTTTTTGTATAATGAAATTTGGGGGTGAATTTTGGTATCTAAACGAGGCCTGGTTTTAATTCGGGGGAGAGCAGACGACATCCGAACTAGTACGCAGCAGTTCGGGTTTCGGCGAAGTGGTTGGCGTCATTGGTGTGGGTGATTGTGAAAGGCCACTGTGGGACTTCGGTCCGAAATGCATGATGCCATTTACTACTAGCTACTCCGTACGCTAGTAAGCTGGGTGTCCTCTTCGGTCCGACATTGCGAGGATTATAGAGGTCCACTATTAGATCTTGATGCTGTTGGGTTATGAATTATGAGCAGTCGTCAGCAGTTACCAGCCTCTCGCCTTGCCTGTTGCACACTTACAAGCACTGTATCCTGGAAGAGGTGAAATATGGTGTAGCATAACAGGATGTAAAGGTGTAGTACAGCATTACAACTGACAAGCAAAGATGAATTGCTACAGTTCAAGTAATTTGACCAAGGGCAACAGCTTTGCCGGTGTTTAAGATTTACTGTTACACATCATCACCTGATTTTTCATTTCTCCTAAAAAAAGATGGCCATATTTTTATTCAACTTTTTTTTCTTTTGGCAAGACACAAGTTGTTAGTTTTGGCCAATATACAACCCCATATAGTTTGCTTGGGATCCCCACTGGTTTGTCACAACTAGGAGGAAGTTATGGTTTTAATGTATTATGTATTATTACTCGAGGAGACAACTAAGTAAACTATTGGCATTATTCCTAGGTATGTCAAGACAACTATTAATATGGTTTTTGATACAGGTCCTAGTGTGGAAGTGCTTAGACCAGAGTACAGGAGGCGATGCCGACAATTTTGGCATTAGCTGAACATGTGAGGCATCCAAGGATTCTTAGATAGGATGTTGGAGGCGCTGCTGTATTACTAGCTGGTCTCTGTAGATGTCATATAAGAATCAGGAGCCAATTGAATAGTCGTATTTTAGTGTTTTTCTTCTTGAGTCTTTCAGTGTAAGACGTTGCCAATGTTTTTTAGTTTCTCCCAAGTATACTTTCTTATGAATTGCACTGTGAGGAGCGACTGATGAAGTAACCTATGGAAATTTAAGTTGGAATTACTGGTTGTCATTTGTTGCCAAATTTTTATCTTCTATTTGCTGTTTGGCTGGTTATTGATTGCCATGTTATTCAGAACATGTAAGGTGGTTTCAGTTTGAACTTTATTCTTCACCTCCGCATTAGATGTCCAATTTTGAACATATTTCTTCAAAGAAGAGTTCTCCCTCTATGCATTTTTCTGTGTTGTGTGTACAGCGTACAGTTCATTTCTGTTCTTCATAAATAAAATCTGTATTCTTACTCTGTTCATTGACACCATTTATTTCAGGAAGAAGAACTTATGAAAGTTGAGGAACAAACAGTGAAGCTGGAGATGGAACTTTTTGTTAAGGAAAAGGAAACATTTAAGGTCTTGAAAGAACTACAGGAAACAAAGCAGGTTATAGATGGCTTGAAAGTACAAATAGAGAAGGTAACAGCGGAGGACACAAATGCTGCAAAAGGCCATGCTGATACAGGGATAGTACATCCACTTCCTGCTATCGAACAAAAATCCAGTAGCCATACCGAGCCACCAATCCAGAGCACAAAAGGTACACAGTCCGCACTCACCACGTTGATCAAGCTGAATCAGGCAAAAGCATTCCTTAACACGGATACTGTCAACATGTTAAAGAGTCAGATAGAGAAGGAGAAAGGGTCACTTGAGAAAACCCGTGAAAGGTTACAATTCAACCTGGGGAAGGCTTCATCATTAGAAGCAGATTTGACCAAAACTGTTGCTCAGCTGCAAGCAGTAAAAGCTCCACAGCCTGTCCTTGAGCCTTCTGAAATCTGGTTGCAGATGAAGCACTTGAATGCTGAGAAAGCGAAGCACAAGAAGGTGTCAGAGGATTTGAGGAACGAGATTTGTGAATTGACAGCTTCAATCGAGCACACAAGGTCTAAGACAAAGACTCTGCAGTTCAGAATCGTCATGGCGGAGAAACTGAAGGAAGCTTCCCAACGTGGAGAATCTATTGCTCTTGCAGAGATGAAAAAACTGAGCAACGGGCGGGACCTGAACGCCACTACTTCTGATGTCGCACTCTCTGTCGAGGAGCACTCTACATTTGTGCTCAAAGCACAAGAAGCGGATGGTGCCACTAGGAAGAAAATCGACGCAGCAATGCAAGAGCTAGATCAAGCAAACCAGTGTAAGCTAGAACTCTTGGAAAGAGTGGAGGAAGCAATGGCAGCTGTTGAGACGAGCAGGAAGGCTCTGGAGGAGGCCCAGAAGAGGGAGGAATCTGAAAACAAAGCCAAGATAGCAGCTGAAGAGACGCTCCGAAAACTGCGGTCGGACCAAATAATCCAGAACTGGCGCCCGATCAGCAACAGTTCTGTAAAATTCAAGAACACGGCACAGGCAGCACCCCGGAGAGCAGCAGGCTCTGGGATATATGATGTGAACGGCCTGAGCCTGGTGACCACGGGGCCAAACAACGTGAAGACGGTGTCCATCGGACAGATCCTAAGCATGAAGCTGGACCGCGAGCTTGAGATGACAAAGGCCACGAACACGAGGAAGAAGGTTTCTCTCGGGCAGATCCTGAGCCAGAAGTACGAAATGTTCTCTCCGTTGCGGATAGACCACGACTGCGCTTCGCGCAAGCAGTTCCAGCCGAGGAGGAAGAAAATGGGGTTTGTGTATGCGCTGCTGCTTGCGAAGCAGAGGCATAGGAGGAGGAAGGCTGCCTCCTGCACTCATGGTGGCTTCAGTTAGTTTAGTTTGGATGTTCAGTGCTCAGCCGCGCTGTAGTCGTTTATATGCTTTATTATTATAAGAGATCGGAATAATCGTTACATTTGTAATTAGTTAGTTCTATGAACAAAGTTGGTATTTTTAGCAGCTATTCCCTGTTCTGGCCACAATTGCTGTTGAAGCCTGAAGGATCAGACGTCAGTGCCACACTGCCATGTAGTAGATGGTTTCGTGGTGTGGTCAGACAGTACATTACATTACATACCTGGTGAATTGCGCATCGCTCAGGTGCGCCGCCGTGTAGCTTACTCCCAGCAACAATCTGTCGGTCTCGAGTTGGCGAATTGCCACAGCGCTCTCTTTCTGAATATTCCGAGCCGATGACGGGCGCTCATCATCTGCAAAACTCCTGCGCACGGCAGCGATTGCCAGTTCATTCTTTCTGCGTGCATGGCGCTTCGCCGTTCAACCACTCATTCACCGCCCGGCGAGTAATACACATCACTGTGAATCCGGCGTTAGACGCGACCTAGTGCGCGGCGGTGGAGGGCGGGCGCCGGCTCTGAACAAGGAGGGGAACGCGGGGCTGTCCCAACCTAGCCGCATTCCTTACTGGGCCAAATGCTACCAGTTGCCAACATTTTTTTTCTCACTGGTGGGCCTCAACTACGGGGCCTCTCTCTTTCTCGCATGTGAGATTGTGAACCAAAGCCCAAGGAACGCGGAATCCGCTGGTGTGAGAGCCGCGTCACCCCAGAGCCCGCGTACCGGAGCGCGCGAAAACCACGTCTTCCCGCCACACCGCGCGCCAACTCCCGCCAAAACGCGCCGCCTCCATCCCCACCCTTTACCCCCAAATCCAAACCCGCCCACCCGCCGCAGCCCCCATTCCCGCGCCCCGGCCCCTTCCTCTAGCAGCCTCGCTCGCTCTCTTCCGGCCTCGCGCTCCGTCTCCGAAGCCGCAGGCAGCCATGGACGTCAACGAGGAGGCCATGGCGGCGCACAAGCGCGCCTTCCTCGACTTCCTCGACCAAGACGTAAGTCCCCTCGCTGTCCCTAGCGCCGCCGCCGCCGGTTCGCCGGGTCCTCGGCTGACGTTCTTGCCTCCCACCGCAGGTCGGGAAGGGGGTTTACATGCAGGCCGTCCGCGACATGGTCCAGAACAAGCGCCACCGCCTCATCATCGGCATGGACGACCTCCGCAACCACAACCTCGATCTCGCCCGCAGGTGCCCCGCCGCTGCCTCCCCCTCGCTTTCTCGTGCGTTTCTGTTGGTCTGTCGGGAGAGTTCCTGCCTTCCTGGCTGATGCGGTCTGTCCTTGCGTGTGGATAGGGTGATTCGGAGCCCCGGGGAGTATATGCAGCCGGCGTCGGACGCGGTTTCGGAGGTGGCGAGGAACCTGGATCCCAAGTTTTTGAAGGAAGGGGAGCGCGTGATGGTGGGCTTCTCGGGGCCGTTCGGGTTCCACAGGGTCACGCCCAGGGATCTCATGTCCTCCTTCATCGGCACCATGGTCTGCGTTGACGGCATCGTCACCAAATGTAATGGCTCAATTCTCCCTTTCAGCAGATGGACCAAATTGTTGTTATGCTCTGGTTCCAGTCATACTGCTCAATGAATGCGCTTTGTTTACATGGTACTGGATTGCGTTGTCTGGGTCTTTTTGAACAAGTCCCAAATTAAACTCTAGCATTCTTCCTGCTGGTGGATTGAAGTTTTTGTGGTAGTTCTGTTGGTACCTTTGTGGTAAAGGGAAACTGCAAAACAGAATGGGTAAAATTGTCCTCGTTTAGCTGTGTCAGTAAAAACTGAATATGAATGACAATGTCAGAATGACTGAGCTACTCGAATTTGCAATGAAACTTTAGTATTGACTTATATTAATTCATCACTAATGTTGTGCATATAGCATACTAATTTGATGCTAACTACTTGGTGTATCAAATTATTACTCCATGCCCAGCAGTTTACTAATACTTAAGCATAGATAGACACCAGATTTCTAGTGAAGTACCTCTACACCTTTGAGTGCTATTCATATTTTTCCTCCTGAAAAAAACAGGCTCGTTGGTAAGGCCAAAAGTTGTTAAGAGTGTTCACTTCTGCCCTGTGACTGGGGCCTTTCTCTCGCGTGAATACAGGGACATCACTTCATTTGTAGGCTTGCCTACTGGCTCTGTTTATCCAACAAGGGTATGCTCCTATTTGCTCTCTGCAATTTCATTCAACCAACCCCTTTGATACTGTAGTTGTAATGCTGCTCAATCTGGAATGGCTAGGATGAGAATGGTAACTTGTTGGTCACCGAGTATGGAATGTGTGAATACAAGGATCACCAGACATTGTCGATGCAAGAAGTGCCTGAAAATTCTGCACCTGGACAGCTCCCAAGAACTGTCGATGTTATTGTAGAAGATGATCTTGTAGATTGTTGCAAACCTGGCGACCGTGTCTCAATTGTCGGTGTATACAAGGCTCTACCAGGGAAAAGCAAGGGAAGTGTTAGTGGTGTGTTCAGGTTAGTTCAGCTATGACTATGACCCTCACCAAAGCTGGCTTCAATTTACCTATTTCTGAAGTATGATGTGGTTTTGTATTACTATGTAGAACTGTCCTTATCGCAAATAATGTGTCGCTTCTTAACAAAGAGGCAAATGCACCTGTCTATACTCGGGAAGATCTGAAGCGGATGAAAGAAATATCAAGGAGAAATGACACCTTTGACGTGCTGGGAAACTCACTTGCTCCATCCATATATGGTCATTTATGGATAAAGAAGGCAGTAATACTATTGATGCTTGGTGGCGTTGAGAAGAATCTAAAAAATGGAACTCACTTGAGAGGGTAAGTGATGTTTCAGATCATTACTGACATATGATTGCATTGATTGTGCTTTATTTATTTATTTCTATATTTTGGCATACAGAGATATAAACATGATGATGGTGGGAGATCCTTCAGTTGCCAAGTCCCAGCTCCTAAGAGCTGTCATGAACATTGCCCCTTTGGCTATCTCAACAACTGGCAGGGGTTCATCTGGTGTTGGTTTGACTGCTGCTGTGACTTCTGATCAAGAGACTGGTAAATTACGCAACTCTACTTAGTGCATTGGTATTCATTTTCCTGTAAAGCCACATGACAAATTTCTGTTCAGGGGAAAGAAGGCTTGAAGCTGGTGCCATGGTTCTTGCTGATCGTGGTGTTGTCTGCATTGATGAGTTTGATAAAATGAATGATCAAGACCGAGTTGCTATTCATGAAGTCATGGAACAGCAAACTGTAACCATTGCAAAGGCAGGAATACATGCCTCGCTAAATGCGAGATGTAGTGTAATTGCTGCAGCAAATCCAATATATGGAACTGTAAGCTCTTCTCATTTCTTTCCCTAGCTCCATAAGCGTGTCCATTTGATTGTTTGCTGTTTCTGACAATACTTTCTGGCCTTATGACAGTATGATCGATCATTGACGCCAACAAAGAATATTGGGCTTCCCGATTCACTGCTTTCCCGTTTTGATTTACTTTTTATTGTTCTTGATCAAATGGATCCTGAGATTGACCGGCAAATTTCGGAACACGTTGCTCGAATGCATAGATATTGCACTGATGATGGAGGTAGCTTTGCTATTTTACAGTCAAATAGATTTGTTCAGTTCTTCAATTCTTTTCATTTGCTTAATAAAAGACAAACCTCATAAACTGTAGGAGCAAGGTCTCTTGATAAAGATGGATGTGCTGAAGAAGACGATGGTGATGCTATTTTTGTTAAGTATGATAGGATGCTCCATGGTCAGGATAGAAGAAGAGGAAAGAAAGCTAAGCAGGATAGGCTAACTGTCAAGTTTGTGAAGAAATATATTCATTATGCGAAGAACCTTATTCAACCAAAGCTCACTGACGAGGTAACATTTTCCACTATTGTGCATTAATATACCATGTTTTCCTCACACCAAGATGAGGGCTTGGATGTGCACTGAAATTCGAGCTCAACATGAGATAACACTCTGTACGACATGGATCTCTCTGCACATACAGTGACACCGCATATGGGTGTGCCTCGCCTTTGGGGGTGAGAAAAGTGTCTTGAGTGTTTATGGAAGAGCTACAGGTCTGATCCATGCAGAATTTAGAGTTTGTATGATATCAAATTCCCTCAATCTGCCAACAGTTCCAAATCCAGGAATTTCTGGACCAAGTGATGACCATAGCTCCAAAAAATTCTTGGAGCTGGAACTCTGCCAAACAGGCCTTTATTTTTCATTGCAATGTGACCTTGTGTGGGCTGCTTTCTTTTTCCTTCCTCTTCAATACACTTCCCGTATTTCAATATTTTTTTATTGTATTCTCAATTCTTCAAGAGATGAAGAGAATCTCTTACAAAATACAAAGGTCTCCCTTCAGATATAGCATTGAAATTCTTCTGCTGCAGGCATCTGATCATATTGCAACTTCATATGCTGAGCTCAGGGATGGTAGTGCAAATGCAAAGGTTTGATTCAAGCATGGCTGTCTGCTGTCTTGTTAATGGTATATGTTTGTAGCTCTCATTTGTTCGCCTTTGTGTTTTACAGTCCGGTGGAGGTACACTTCCAATTACAGCAAGGACACTGGAAACCATAATCCGTCTATCCACAGCTCATGCCAAGATGAAACTGAGACATGAGGTATTTTGTTAATTCCACTCGCAACCTACCCACATCAAGAACTCTCTGGATGAATCACAGTTCCTATTTGTTTGCTCATGATTTTCCTGAAACTTCACCAAGAAATGAAGCAATTTCTCCATTTTACAAACAGTTTAATTTTTGGAAGGTTAAGTGAGTCATTTGTCCTTGAGAAGATCACATCATGGCAATGTCTTCTGTTGCAGGTTCTGAAATCCGATGTTGAGGCTGCATTGCAAGTTCTAAATTTTGCAATATACCACAAGGAATTGACTGAGATGGAAGAGCGTGAACAGAGAGAAATGGAGATGAAACAACAAGCTGATCATGATGCAGGTGCAACTGGTGGCACTGAGGATGGGCATGGAAGGTGATTTTAATATTTTATAACTTTGTCCATATACCCACTTGTCTGAACTTTTTTAAGAACTAAGTAGCTTATTTGCAGTATGTTTCGCATCCCAGCCTTTAGTTCCTCTTAGTTTTTACCTACTCGGCTACTCCCCATTCTTGTATCTAAAAATATCTCTACTCTTCACAGCTCTGGAAATGATCCAATGGATGTGGATGTAATAAACACTTCAAATGATCAGAATGTTCCTGCAGAGAGGTCACTACATAACCTGTAAATCTGGACATTCAGCTTTGTTTTGTTTTGTTTTGTTTATGCCTGATCCTTTGCTGCCCTTGTTTTTGCATAACCTGCAGAATTGAAGCCTTCGAAGCAATTCTGGGTCAGCATGTGTTGGCAAACCATATAGATCAAATGTCAATTGATGAAATTGAGCAGGCGGTTAATAGGGAGTCAACTGCACCTTACACCAGAAGCCAAGTAGAGTTTATTTTGGAGGTATGGAAAAACAAGCTGGTTTTATTTCAGGTTTGTAACATATAACTAAGCATGTCGATTGCATTAAAATTTTATTTCCTTGTGCTCTCAGAGGATGCAAGACAAAAACAGGATAATGATACGAGATGGTGTTGTTCGAATCATATAACTACCAGTCTACCAGGACGTTTGCCCGTGGATCTCCTGGACATGCTGTGTCACGCTGGCTGTCTGTAACCAACCTATTTGTTAAAGTATTTGTTTCTTAATGTTTGTCAACAAAGGATCGAGACAATCATTTGTCCCCTTGGTTAGTTCATGTAATGTATTTCTTACCTGACCTAGTGATATTTAGTACCTAGTCATGTCTGGTTGTGTTCGAGTTAATTTGCAATTGCAGTTCATTGTGACGAGTAAAATTCACACGTGCTGAGTTGCTGACAGTGTAGGCTTTCTAGGTACCAATGCCAGATGGAATTTGTTTTGATTCAATGTTGGGTTGGAAACGTGATACTGCATTGCACTGTAAAATGTGAATGTCAATTTGGGTCTTGTTTAGATTGCAATTTTTTTCAACTTTAGCTACTGTAGTACTTTCGTTTGTATTTGGCAATTAGTGTCTAATTATGGACTAATTAGGTTTAAAAGATTCATCTTGTGATTTACTATCAAACTGTGTAATTAATTATTTTTTATCAACATTTAATGCTCTAGCGTCTAAAAATTGATGTGATGGAGAGTGAAAAAACTTGAATTTGGAAGGGAAGAGAATAAGGTCTTGGTTGAAAAATTGTTACTACATTGCACTGTAGAATGTGAAATGTCAATAATTGGTGTCACATAGGGGGGTCCTGAAAGTTAGGGTGGAAACTCTTGAATTCCGTTCTCAATGAAAGGTCGGTGCCGCAGTGGGGTGATATCAACCCTGAATCCCTTATCTTATACGGTTCCGCTGCTTTCACTAAGGTAACTGCAATCCTCAGAACAGTTACCATGGACTCTGAGTAATGACTGACTTCCCAGTTATAACCAGCCACTTGCGATCTTCTAAAATTCGAAAAGCATCAATTGTATTATTGCCCTGGTTAATTGAATTCTTTTGGCAGTGATCATATTGAAAATGCCAGATATAGCACCTTTGTACATACAGGCTTTTCATTTTCAACGAAAAATGATAAACGAATAAAAATGGGAGCCAGAAAGGCAGCATAGCCACTAACAATGTGGACCTTTATGAGTTTTACAGTAAATTGCTAGTCTTAAAAGGACAATCAATCGGCCAAGAGCCAAGAGCCAAGAGCCAAGAGCCCCAAGACTCAGCAAACTCTGCTTTTGCCTTTCGAAAGGCATTTGCAGCTCCTATGACTGCTGTGGTGGAAATGGTGACAGTGGTGGAAGTGGCGACTGCTGCTGCTGTTCTGCTTGTCTAAGTATACGTGTCTGTTCCTGATCACCTTGCCATGCCCAAACAATATTCTTCAGTGATGGCCTAATGTCATCTTTCATCATCTTCTGGTACTCCAATGTGTCGCCATTGGTCTTCTTTAACTCAACTAGTAGGAAAGAAGGAGCAATCTCAAATATCTCAGCATCAAACTCAAGCATGCCCTTTCTTCCTTCCTTGGTTGTGGCCAAATTCAACACACCGTTGTCTTTCTTTGTAAATTTAAGCTTCAAACGCCTGGCCAGTTCGTTCAGCGTCGCAAAGACAGCTGCTGCTGACTCCTTGGAAGTAAACCATGCCTCCCTTTGGCCATGTTTCTCATCAAATAAGGCGGATAGATCAAATCCTGTAGAGAGGGAAATGATGTCGAATGCATTCAAGTTCGTCAGGCTCAATGATCCTTGATTTTTCTCGGAATCAACACCACCCGTCAAGCGAAAGGTCTTGTCAGAAGTTACATTTTTCAGTGCTGCCATCCCAATGGGCTTCCTGTACCAAGGACTTCTCTTTATCCTTGAGGTGGACATCCTGATATTGGGATCTGGATCAAGGATTCCATAAAGGAGCTCCTTCAACGCCACAGAAAAATAACGAGGACATCTGTACTCGGCTTTTGAAATTTTCTTATACATCTCTATGAGATTTTTATCATGGAAAGGAAGATAATTGGCCACAAGCACAAACAAAATTACTCCGCAAGACCACACATCTGCCTTTGCACCACTGTAGCCTTTCCTGCTGAGCACTTCAGGAGCAACATAAGCCGGAGTACCACATGCAGTGTGGAGTAGACCATCTTGTCTCTTCGACTCAGCTAAGGCACTTAAACCAAAATCAGAGACCTTAAGGGTTTCATTCTCATCCAGCAGCAGGTTCTCAGGCTTCAGGTCACGATGATAAACACCTCGGCTATGGCAATAGTCAACAGCACTGATCAACTGTTGAAAATACTTCCTAGCAGCCTCCTCGGTAAGCTTCCCCTTTGATATCTTGTTAAAAAGCTCACCGCCTTTGGCGTACTCCAGAACAAAGTAAATCTTGTTCTTGGTAGCCATTACCTCGAAAAGCTGCAGAACGTTCGGATGCCTTACCATCCTCATTATCGATATTTCCCTCTTTATCTGGTCCATGAGACCAGTCCTCATAATCTTGTCCTTATCGATCATTTTTATGGCAACGGTCTGACCAGTAGCAAGATTACGGGCATAATATACCTTTGCAAAGGTCCCTTGGCCTAACAGTTTCCCAATTTCATACCGTTCCATTAAAACACTCCTGTCTTCCATTATGTAAACACCCGCACAAATTTCACAAGCACTGAGAGACTTGAGCCCCAAGATCTCATGAAGACTCAGCAGAACTCATTCAGATGAAAAGGAAATGATGTTGTTTAACTTAGATGACTGCTTCTTGCAATACAACAACATGTTTCTGCATTCCTAGGTGAACCAGCTTCAGCTGTCTTGAGCAAAATGGTATCTGCAAAATCAACACGTCAGTTCACACCTTCATAGGCAAATGGAGTGCACAAACGATACAGTACAGAACAAGCAAGGCAATAAAATCCAGCTGCCAAAGGTAGTATTGCACGGAAATCACAAGAGTATATAGTTTTTCCCCATTTCTTTAAAGAACGTTGAGCAATTAGCAATGAGTACGACTCCGTATATATTGCATATAACATGAGTACATGACCAATTTCGGAGCAAAGAGAGGCTGCTAAATCCTACAAGTAGCGCGAAAATTAACTGATCCTCAGGTCACCAACGATTCAAAAATGCTTTGCCTCCGGAGGAGACCAACATTCTCTTCAAATTGAAAAAAATAAATAAAATCCTAATCCGCATCAGGTCCAATCTTGGGGTGGGGTTGGGGGGAGGGGCACAGCATCGCAGGCCAAGGAAAAACGCACCTGATGGCTGATGAGGAGTCGCGGCCGAATGGAAGAGGGAGAAGAAGAGGCCGATTCAGCTGGGCCGTGGCAATCCATGGCGGCACTCTTGGACCTCCCACATTTCACCGCGGCGGCAAGGAGGGGACGCCGGCTTCCTTGGTGTGTCCGTCTCGCTCTGGCACCCGTCGCCGGCTGCAGTCCACACGGAGCGGCGGCAGGGCCGCAGCGGGCCAGGGGGCGCGGCGATCTGGGGACGGCGCGGCCGAGCGGGTGATCCTTTTCGCGGCAGGCCCCTCCGGTTTTTAGGGATTTTTGTGGGGATCCCCGAGTGGAGGACTGGAGAAGTGGAGATCGGTGCTCCGTGCCATGCGTTGCCTCCTGGCGTGGCGTGAGATATTCTTATCAGTTCTCGGGCTAAACCGGCCCAAGCCCAACCCAATGATGGCGTCCAGCTTTGAAATACAAAAAGGCCACTGCTCTTATTCCTTTTCTTTTATATATAAAGTTTTTTTTATTAAAAGGCAATTGATCTGAAGTGTACCTTCCAAGGAATTTTGTTGCTTCCATCGGTAGATCATTTAACACCTTTTCGGAAGTGAGTACGAGCGCATAAACAAGAGTCATGTCTTAGAGCATCTCCATGAGTTTGGCATATAGGTTTGGCATCCTAAATTTTTTGGTAAAATGAGAAAAATACTTCTCCAATAGTTTAGTATCTGAGTTTTGCATCTTTGGCAAGTTGGCAAATCTCGATTGATTGCGTGTATCGTAGTTTCCTCGTGCTTAGCGGGGCTCTTCGTTTGCTTAACGAGACTCTTCGTTCACTTGACTTGGAGAGCTCTGTTGGTTTGCCTTGCCTCGCGTCATCCCACGCATTTGTTTTCTTCACGCAACCAAGAGGACTGCTTGATCCTTTCAAAAAGAAAAGGAGTGCTGACTGCTGAGATAGTGCAGTAGTGCGGTTGTGCGGGCAAACCAAAAGGAACTTCCGGTGTTGTTAAAAAAAACGGGAGCAGCAGCAGCAGCAACAACGGTCTTCCATCATTCTCTTCATTAACTATATGAATCACATAATGGAAACCGTAATCCGCGGGGAGTAAACTCATCTATTTGGAGTGCTCCCGTAAACCGTAATCATCAGGCGTCTCACGTGGTGCCACGTCAGACACGAGAGAGGTACCCCACTCTCACGGAGATTGCAAAGGGCTACTCTAAAGGAATACTCGTTGCTAGTTGGAGTGCTCGGTGTGTTTGAATTTTTGCGGCACCCGATTGTGGGGTCAAGCTTGAGAGGCTTGTTAGCACCAATGTGGGCGTAGGTTGACGGCAAGCAACCAAACCACAGAGATAAATTTTATGTCTTCCTCTTGGCCAACTTGGACTGCTACTCACACATGTGCTTAGGGCAGGACAAAAAAAACTAGCGGCTCGCTAGCTCGCTTGGCTCAGTGCTAGTTTAGCTCGACTCGGCATGACTCATTTACTTTTTCTTAACGAGACGAACTAGCATTTTAGCTCGTTAAGTGAATGAGCCAGCTCACGAGCTAAATGAGCTAAGTACCTCATAGTCCAACAACCTAAACTAGTAACAATTGGGCTTCGTATTATGTTATATGCACGAGATTAGACTCTATAAACGAGCTATTGATTTTATGCATTGTTTTGTTGTTGTTAACGAGCTAGCTTGCAAGCCAAATGAGCTGGCTTACAAGCTTAACTAGTCCAGTTAGAGTTTTAGCTCATTTACTTAACGAGCCAAGTTGGTTCATTATCCAATCCTACTCGTGCTCTTAGATTCGTATATTGCTTTGTGTGTTGTAGTTGTAGCTCTCTAGCTTACTGGTTGCTTAAGTTAGTTGAGTAGCTAGTTTAGGTAGCTATGAGTAGCTTGTTAGTTGCTAGCCTTGTGTGGTGAAGTGCTGGTAGTAGAATTCAATTGCTACTAAAGTTGTGTATGGATTTGCATTGGATGATATAGATCTAGGCAAATTAGTGGCTATTAGGTTTGCTTGTTTTACTAACTACTTCATTCTAGTGTTTGTGCATTTGTAGAAATTTTTTATAGACTATTCAACTTCGCTCTAGCCATCTAGATCCTTTTAGCTGTTTGCACCCTTCCTCACTCCAACATCTTTGCCTCGAGCCGCCTCAGCCCCTCTCCACGCCACCGGGGCAAATGGGACCATGGTCGTGCACTAGACCCACGATAGCTCAAGGGAGCCTGGTGAAGCTGTTTTTTTTTCCTTTCTTTCTTTTTTGGCTCCACCTCCCAGCTTCAATTATCATGATTTAAGGAACTTCTCTGATAAAGTTGTTCAAATTTTAAGTGTTTGGTTAGTTGGATAGGGAAGTAGTGAACTTGCTAGTAAAGCTGTTAGAGAAACTTCCTTAAACAACCTCTTAGAGCATATCCAAGAGATTAGCCAAAATAATTATTTAAATTTAGTGATTTAGCTATTCTCTAAAATGAATCTCACTTAAAAAAAACTAGAATACTCCAACAGACTATCTAAATTGAGACGCGTGAGGTAGACTATTTAAAAGTAGAGCGCAAATGAGGTGGGATAGAGAGCTGGTAAATTTGGAGAGTCATTTACAGAGTCCATTGAAAATAGTTTTTCTTTAATAACACTCAAATTTACTTTTAGAAAACGATTTAGCTAATCTATTGTAGATGCTCTTAGCAGCGTACTATCAAACTATATATAGACCCATATATAGAAAACAGTGGCACCTTCGATCGATGGAGCTAATGAGCCACTGAGGACGGCTCAGCAGCCCAGCCACTGGGGTGCTGGTGCGTGTACGACCGACGAGCAAGTCATCTGCGACCGTCCGTGATTTTGCCAAAAATTACCACCTCACACGCCCTGCAGGCTGCCGCCTGCGGTCGCGGACTCGTGGGGCTGGCCAGGGCCAATCTGACACCGGGCGGGCCTCAAATCTGCCACACGCATTGTACACCAGCAGGTTATGTGTGTGCCATTCCGGCTTGCCGCCTGTGGCCGCAGCGCCATGCCGTGCACTCTTATGCGCTGTCTACCAGTGCTAAACTAAAGTCCACCCGCAAACGCTCCAAATGGCTGCCCTGCGCTTCTCAGATTTGCCATGCATGCACGGCTGCGGCTCGTGTCGCGGTGCAGCTACTGCCGGCCGAAAGAATGCGATTCTTGCTTTTCAGAAATCAAACAGTTTAAATTTAACTAAAATTATGTCAAAAATACTAACATGACACAAAATAAGTATCATTAGATTTGTTATAAAATATACTTTTATTATAAATGTATTTGGTGACATAAATGATAATACTATTTACTATAAGGGAATATTATAAACTTGATCAACGTTGAGCTAATTTGACCAGCACTAATTTCATAATTGCATCCTTTTGTGGATAGAGGAAGTAGGGCCTCGTTTAGATGAGAGAATTGGAGAGAAAAACACTGTATCAGAATTCCTGTAGCATTTCGTTTGTATTTGATAAAAATTATCCAAATTTTGACTAATTAGGCTTAAAATGTTCATCTCGCAAAGTACAATAAAACTGTGCAATTAGTTTTTGATTTTATCAACATTTAGTACTCCATGCATTTGCCGACATTTTGATGTGACGAGGAATCTTCTTTTTGCATAGTGGAATTTGGAGGAGAATTGGGGGAACTAAACATGGCCTAGGGTACTAGGATTACTCCATCCGTCCCCCAACCCACAAGAATATACTAATTCTTATTTTCCAAGAACCAAACAGTTTTAAAATTATCCAAATCTATAAAAAAATATTAACAAATAATAACGAAATATGTTTTATTCTCGTTTATTTTTTGGAGTCATAAATATCAATAATATTTTTTAAAACTTAATCAAAATTAAAGAAATTTGATTCAATTGAAACTTCTAATGCAAAATGTACGAACGCAACAGCATATACATGTAGCAGCTCAAAATACAACACGCAAAAGTGGGTCGATTCTAGAAGACACGAAGAGAAAAATAAGAAAAAATCGCATTGCGTAACCAAGAAAGGCATACACCAAATCATGAACAGTACGCCGGGGCAAAGCAGCCGCAGCTTTCTTACCACGGCGCCCTGCCTGCCGTCATGCCGTGCGCGCCTCGTGGTAGGGCCGCGGCGTACTGCCTGCCCGATTCTCAGCGCTACACACACGGGCACGGCACTCGGCAGCGCGCGGCTCGCAGACACGCCAAGGCCGTCCGTCCCCTGTCTGCCCGGCCTGCCGGGGTAGGCCACACCACGCGCGCTGGTCCAAGGCGCACAGTGGCACACGCTCCGGTGTCGCGCACGGACGGGCACCGCCGTCGCGACTCGCGACCATTGGGCAGGCCGCCCTTCTTGGTCGTCTCCACTTGGATCGTCGTCTCTCCTGCGCGTCTCGGATGTTTACGCGCCGCCCCAACGGCTTGTGGCAAGTAGTCGCTCACGCCTCACGGTCACGGCATGTAGAGCTGGTTCCGGCACTTGCACCGCCACGCCTCCGGGTAGTACTCCGTGGTGACCAGCACCCCCGGCGGCACGGACACGTGCACCGGGTAGCACGGGTTGCAGCTGCCGCATTTGGTGGTGCACCGTGGCGGATGCGACCCCAGGCCGCCCGACAGCAGGCGGCGTCGTCCGACGACGTGAACCAGCTCCTCCTGCATCTGCGATCACACGCGAACAGAAACACAAATACCCCATCTTGTTACAAGTTCATCAATCGATCGAGGAAAGCAGCCCTAATCTATATGATGGTGTTTTGATTGCCGTAATGATAAGTGGCCATATATAATGCATGGTAAGGTCGCTCAGGGTGGGCCTGGGCCCCGCTGTGGAACGGTGGAAGGCCTGTCGGGAACTCGGGACGGGGACGTCGTCCGACGTAGGCCGTCGTGAAGCTGGCAGGAGCGACAGCAGCTGCTGCGCGCAATGGTGATCGAGACCGGCAGGCTCGCCACGACGTCGGACGGCGGAGGCCCTTTTACGAGGTGAGATCACGACTCACCACCCCTCTGCATGTAGTAGATCGACGCGTGACTGCGGCCGGCTCACAGATGCGCACCTGCTTGGTACCGTACCGTACCGTACGTGCGATTAAGACATGTCACGTACTAGTACATGCTTATACATAACTCTAAGCCGGCATCTAGCTAACAACCGAAGGCCAAACATGAAGCGGCCATCCACATGGACCAAAGGAGATGCCGAGATGCTCGGACGCATGATGATACCGTGCGTGTTTGTTCGTGTGTGAAACGGTGTTTCCTCCTAGCTTATCAGGCGTACGGTACCCGTGTTGTGTTTTCGTTAATGAAAAAACGAGACGAGGAACGAACGCACCTCATCAGTCGCCACCACCTGATCGACGGGATGGGCTCCTGCCGCCGCTGCCACGGTCCTCCCGGAATCTGTTCACGGAGAAGGAACTGAAATGAGTGATCACCAGGCAGTACAATACAACGTTGCGCTTGAAAAGGGAAACTGTGCTGCAGAAGTGCAGATCATGCGCCTGTACATCTGTTGGGTCTTCTCTCCAGTTATCATCAAACTGCATGTGCACTCACCCAGTACAGGGAGTTCTGGGCACAGAGAAAAGAGAGGAAAAACGCAACAAGAATCTCTATGTATACTTCCACCAACGATTACGAACGCGCATTTTTACTTTTTACGCAGCAGGAGATTGAACAAAGCAGCTAGCTCAGCTTATTACCTGAAGCGAGTGCTGCGAGGGCGCCGCCACCCAGTGTCCTCCCCGTGAGACGGCTGCCGATGAAGCAGAGGGAGACGACGAGCGCAACCACCACCGCGACGCCGAGCGTCGTCCGCGCGGATCCGGAGCTCCCCCTCCACCACCTCGGCTGCCTCCCCACCATGAGCAACGGCGGCGGCATCACCTGAACCACCAGTCCGGCAGTCCACCACCCACCGTACCGTGCCGTACCTCTCTTGCTTTAGCTTAGCTAGCAACCCAGCCTGCCGCCGGGCGGAAGAAGACGGCTAGCTAGCTGCTAGACCTCGGAGTCGGAGGTAGCAGATAGCTCGCTCTAAGCTAGCGTGGATCAGGGGCTCAGGGCTGCTCGAATGGTTGGAGAAGGAAGCGGCAAGGACGGGGAGCCAACAGCCAAATGCGGAGCCGAAACCCGGAAGCGGCCGTCCGGGGGCGGGGGGCGAACAGACACGGGACGAGGGGAGGGGATAGATGATGATGACGATGATGAGCGGACGCGAGTGAGGCAGCCTGCTGCTTGCCTGGCCGGTGTCCCCCGCACGCACTGTAGCCGCATCACATCGGCCTCGCCCTCCAGCTCCCCGGGTCGGGCAACTGATATAGCAGCAGCAGCGTGCAGGAGCCAGGAGTGTGCGGCTCCGGCACGCACGGTGGTGGGCTTTAATATCGGCAAGCACGCAAAACATGCGGCAGGCGTACTCGTGTGATGATGGCCTAGGACTCTGGGAGCTGGGACGTGTGCTCTAGATAGAACGCTGCCACCTAAATCCCTCGTACGGCCAGCTTTGCGTGCGCTCCGTAGAACGTGGACTGCCGCAGGGTTCGTCATTTCTTTTTCTTTCCCTGATGAAAGAAGAACGGGACGCGCTGCCCTGCCCCTACCCGTAATACACCTGTACGGGCTCACATTTCACCTGTAACACACCTGTAATAACTACAATCAACAAGGGGGTTAATATCGCACACGTTCCACACAGGGTAGCTAATCATCATCAAGGGGATTTGCTAGTTCTGTGTGCACTCGCCACTGCTGCTGATTGGTGTTACTTTTCTTTTTTCTCTCTCTCTATCTCGGTCGAGAGGACCTGAGATTTCAGTGGGCGATCTTTTCGGTTCTTGCATGCACGGGGCTAACAGGGACATGCTTTGGACCACCCGGTTGCATGTGTGCTGCGCAGACACTGTGGCAGCTATAAGGCTTGCGCGATGCATGTTAATGGCGTCCTGTCCCGCAGGCAGGTGGTCCAAGGCGCTCGCTCGCGAGTCGCGAGGTCGTGAGAGTGGCAGCCGACCGCGACAATCCAATGGCCCGGTCGTCGTCGTCGTGGGGCTTGCCTTGGCCGGCCGCTCGCAATTGTTCTGCAGCCGTTGGATTCCACGAGGATCAGCAGCGGGGCGACGTGGAACGGGAAGCCATGAATTGAATTCCGCCTCTGATACAGGAGTAGTGTTCATGTTCAGAAAAAAAAATTATCTGGTAGTTGGGAGTTTAATTTCTCTGCCCTGACGTGGTGCACTTCAATGAATACCACCATTTGCAATGATAGTCTGATGTGGTGCACTTCAATGAATACCATTACCATCTCGGCGAGTAACGGCATGGTGAGGTCCTGTGTCACTTTCCTCGCCATGCTAATGGTGGTCAGGTCGAGCTCGTCGCTCATGTGCTCTCGTTGTCATGCAGGGCCCTGTTCGGGTGGGATGTTACTTGGGCCTTGTTTAGTTCCCTAATTTCAACTCCCAAATTACACTATTTAAAAAAGAAGATTCCCATCACATCAAAACACCGGTACATGTATGGAGTACTAAATGTAGATAAAATTAAAAACTAATTGCACAGTTTTGTTGTACTTTGCGAGACGAACATTTTGAGCCTAATTAGTCAAAGTTTGGACAATTTTTACCAAATACAAACGAATTGCTACAGTGCGCATTCAGAACACCCCAAATCGGGATCTAAACAAGGGCCTGACAGATCTGACGCAGATCGCGATGGATGGATGCGGCCTCGTTGAATACCTGTTCGCTAAACAGTTGTAAGAAAAAAAAAAAGCTTTGATTCTCTCCTGTATGCCGGTTCTTCATCAATTTTTTTATTGGTGGGTCCTCGATCGTGTGCCCAATGTTCAGCTGACAGAATTATGGCTGGCCGCACCGAAATGATACTACGGATGAATGTGGTTGTTCTTCTCCATCTGGGATTTGGTACCAGAAAGAAAGAAAGAAAGAAAGAAAGAAAGAAATGCCCGGCATGCATGAATGGGGAAAGCGTAAAAGGGCCCCGTGCATGATCGGGGAGATTCTGGGGATGCCCCAAGCCCCCAACCCAATCAGACACTTGGCATGCAATCGTAGGATGCCGGCAATGCGTGCGTTGCACCGATCGCATCATGTGACCTGCCATTTCATCAACTAACAGCTGCTCATGGTCATGCAGGGCTCAAGTTCTCGAGCCGACCATGCATCTACTCTGAGTCTCTGACAAGTGACCAGAGCCGTGGATGCATTGCATGGCAGCCGATCAACGGCTCAGCCATGCAGACTCCATTGGCCAGCTGACCTGCTCGAAGAAGAGGACCAGGGTCCAGGCCTCCAGGGCCTCCCCCGGAACGGGACGCGAAGCGGAAACGCCCGGCACACGTTTGCGCATGCAGACGGGCGGTCGCCTTTGCGCCGCCTGGCTGGAGCTGGATGCGTGCTGTCCTTGTCCTGTCCCTTCGCCGGCCACGGCCATGCCCTGCGGGCTGCGGCCTGTACGTCTGCCGACTGCGCAGTGGCCTTCTTCGAGTTCCCACTCCCTCCGCCATTGCACATTCAGCCCTTGTTTAGATACCCAAATTCACCCCCAAATTCCACTATGCAAAAAGAAGATTCCCCATCACATCAAAATGTCGGCATATGTATGGAGTACTAAATGTAGATGAAATTAAAAATTAATTATACAGTTTTGTTGTACTTTGCGAGACGAACATTTTGAGCCTAATTAATCAATATTTGGACAATTATTAGCAAATAAAAACAAAAGTGCTACAGTGCTACAGTGGACAACTGTACCGATTCGGGCTCTCCCGATTTCGGTAAGTGAACAAGGCCTCAACCACGCAACAGCTCCTCCGAGTGAAAAAAACAACGCTTGGATGCGGAATGCTTCGCAGCTTCGGCGAGTGACTGCTGCACCACTCACGTATTACGTCGATCGATCGAGTAGGGCGCACTAGCCCATGCACGCTATAGACTTTGCACGTCGTAGGGCCGGGGGTGGCAGCGATAGACTCGTAGTCGTCGTCCTCGCCGCGTCTGTCGGGCATCTTTACTATCCGAGGCGACTTCGCACGTCAGCCGTCCGGCCGCGGGCCGTCCACGGGCATCTGTCTGCGCCTGTAGTCACTGAGCATTTGGCCGGGCCGTACGCACGCTTGCAGCCAGCTTGTACTCCATACCCTCCCGGCCGACCGGGCAATGCCAGTCGGACTCGTCCTCGTCCTTGTCCCAGTAATAAAACCGTGGCGAGTAACAGTAAAAAGTAAAGGCTAGTATTCCCCCAGGCTGGGTCACATCGCCGAGTCGGGATCGTTTCGGGTTCAGAGATGAGATTTTGAGCCTCAAACTCTTCGAGCACCTGCAGCATCTAAACTCACGCCCTGCCTCACGCCAGCACACATCGTTTCGGGTTCAGAGATGAGATTTTGAGCCTCAAACTCTTCAAGCACCTGCCGCGGTATCTAAACTCATCCACTACCTCACGCCACCACACACGTATATCCTAGTACGGTAGCTAGACCTACCTCTATACGAAAAAACTTACATGTGGCTGAGAGATTTCTAAAGTCTTTAAGGCTTCGCACGTAACAGGCACGTCATCTTCGCCATCGTGGCCTAAGCGTGAGGCAACTGAAATTATCAGGTGAGATGGGAAACCGGAAATGCATCTGTCTTGGCGTGGCCGTCTATCCGTCTCTTTCCAGCTGCCGTTTCCTGGCCGCATCGGTGACGCCCAGGCCGGGGTCATGTGCTGCAACAGTGGGAGTACATGTTTGCTGTTCCTCTACAGCTCTACTACTGCTTCTCTAGCTTCTCCGATGCAACGCAGCGGTGTATCGTTGTGTCATGGTGTGGCAGTAGGCAGGCTGGTGCGTACTGCTCGTTCAAGTGCAGTGTTCCTGTATGTGTTCGCTAGCTGACTACTACTTCTGGTGGCTTGGCTAGCAATCTGCTGCCTGGGAGTGTAAAACGTACGTACTAGTGGAAAAGACATACTCCGTAGACGATATTGGGCAGCATTATTGGATAACAGGTTAAGGTGATTTGAGTAGAGGGCGTGTAAATTCTGTTGGGTTCTCCAAGTCCTTTGATCCCCATCTCGTCACGTCCGAATTTACATCTGAAACTGTGCATCGAAAGCATTTGCCACTCCCGTTCCCGTCACTCGGTCATACTGTTCGTGCATAGTGTCCGCACTACGCGGTGTATGTCGTCGAGTGCGACGAAGCAGATGTAGGGTCTGTTTAGATCCAAATATTTCCTCAAATTTCATTATGCAAAAAGAAGATTTCCCATCACATCAAAATGCCGGCACATGCATGGAGTATTAAATATAGATGAAATCAAAAACTAATTGCACAGTTTTGTTGTACTTTGCGAGACGAACGTTTTAAACCTAATTAGTCAATGTTTGAACAATATTTACCAAATAAAAATAAAATGCTATAGTACCACAGTGTGCTACAGTATTTTGGCCGGTCCCCATTTGGGGCAACTAAACACGCCCGTAGAGAAGCGATACGTACTCTTGTGTTGTGTCATCAGTCATCGCACGCACGTTGCAGTGTTCAAGCAGACAGATTTTCCAAGGGCGCAGGGGCTGGGGCCTGTGACCACTACTGTACGTACTTATTATCCACCCAAATTCTTCATCAGCTTTTCTGCGAAGCACTAGTACATTCATGTGAGCTTGTGATTACGGCTAGTCAAAACTCTCCATCTATCTGATGTTTCCACGTCTCACCAACATACGCCTCTTCTCCATAGCAGATACAGTACTGGGCAGATTTCCTGACAGCGTTTTCAGAAGGAGGAGGCTGTGTTTAGTTCCCATGAAATATAAAATGCAAAATACCAACTGTTTTGGAACGATGAAGGGTGTGTTTAGTTTCCCATTTCACCTAAAAAATTTTGAGTTTTAGCCTATCATTGCAGAATGGGGAGCTCAAAAGAATTTTGCCTAAGTTTAACCACCAACAAACATTTGCCAATTTAGTCAAACTTGAGTACTTGACTAAAGTAAAGTGTGGCTAGCAAACATCGCACACCCACCACCCACGCACAAGCACACACTAGAGAGACGCATGCAATCACTTGGAGAAGTCGAGACATCCCATGGGTTTCTACAACACGGCTGCCACTTACCATTCCATAATATTGCATATATGTTTGCTGGATTTAATACAGTGGTACACTTAGAGGACTAATAAGTAATGCTAGTGGAAATAACACAACTGATCGACTCCCTTGGCACTATAGCATCATTATACATCAGTCGCTAACAAAACTACTACTTGGGACATGCAGATCAAGGAAGCAACATGATTAATTCTAGTATTTAATATTTCGTCCATCCTCACAATGTTCAAACCATGGAGGACAGCAAAAGAAACCAGCAGCAAATTCATGGATCCCCAAGACCAAGAGTGATCCTACCACAAACCCCACAATCCCTCCTTGATTTAGGAGGGACTGTGCACTTTATGCATCCGCACTTGGCCCCTCATGCTGTTACCAGTGCTGCAGAAACACAAACACACACGAAATAAAAACGGCATCAGCAGATTGAAACACGGATTTGCCATCAATGAAACATTTGTTTATTCATAACCACAAGGCCCCACAAGTTCCTGCTAATGGTTATCCAAACAACACTTGCATAGTAAAGTCAAGAGTAAAATGCATGTCGGGTCCTCAAACTTTTGGGCTGCTCCCATCTAGGTCCTCAAACTAAAAAAGCTACTGTCTAGGTCTATGATCTACTGTCGCCACGCACTGAAGGTCCAAAACCTGCCACACCAGCGCCATCAGCTGATGTGGCCATGCCACGGTGGCAGCCGGACACCATGGCCATGCCAACTTTTCAAAAAAAAAAAAACTGGACACCGTGATCGTGCCATAGGCGAGCCGGCGAGCGCAGGGGGCCGCCGCCGCGGCCGTGGGCGGGCGTGCGAGCCACTGCCGTCACGGCCACGCGGGCGAGCAGAGCAGCAGTCGTCGGCGTGTGGGCGCGCGTGCGAGCAGGGGTTGCCGCTGCCGCTGCGGGCGTACCGGCGAGCCACAGCCGCGGGCACGCAAGCAGGCGCCGCCGCCGCCACTGCGGGCGCGCGTGCGAGTGAGGTAGGTAAGGGAGGGAGGTACGGCGCGCTGCAGGCGGCGGCGGTAGGTGCATCAGGCACCTTGGCGGCCATGGCGGAGGTGCGCAGCAATGGCGGCGGCGAGCGTCGCGACGTGGCAGCACAGGGCCGAGCTCAGCATGGGAACCTGCCGAGGTGCAAAGGGGTCACCTCCCCACAGCGTAGCCCAGCCGCAGCAGGTCCGAGGCGGGTGGAGCAGAGCTGGCTGCGGCGGCATGCCCTGCGGCAGTGGAAACCGGCGGCAAGGTCGCCGTTCCCGGCGCAACGGTGAAGCTCCCTCGAACCTCTGCGAGACCGAGATGGAGGGCATCAGGGCGGACCTAGAACGGGCGAAATGGTGGTGGCTTAGTGAGGCAAAGAGCGGGGCTGCGCGCGGAGCTCGAGCCACGGCAATGGCGGCCGGCGGCGCAAAATCCGCCAATTGTTGGTCTTGCAAGCAGCTGGCTCAAGGACGTTACTAGGGAGGTTAGGGAGCCATGGCTATGGGGAATCGAAGAAGGATGCACCGAGGCCGACGAATTTTTGGATGGGGGCGGCGGAGGTCCAGGTGCAGTGGGTCACCGCGATGTGCCTAGCATATGCCTGTGCTGCCCCTGCAAGTGCTTGCCCTGTCTTCGCTGTGCTCGCAAGTGCTCGCCCCGTCCTTGCAGTGCTCACAAGTGCTCGCACTGTACTCGTTGTACTCGCACGCACGCACGACCGCGCGGCGGCGGCGGCCCGTCCGCGGTCACCTGCTCGCGCGCCCGCGTGCCGCGGCTGTGGCTCGCACGCACATCCGCAGCGGCGGCGACGGCGGCAGCCCCACCCGCGCTCGCACGCACGACCGCAGCGTCGGCGACGGCGGCAGACCACCCGCGCTCGCACGCACGACTACGTGGCGGCGGCGGCGGCCCACCTGCGCTCGCCTGCTCGCGTGCCCGCATGCCGTGGCGGTGGCTCGCACGCACACTGAGGAAGTTCTGCGGCACGTTCATCGTCGCCATGGTGTTCCTAGGAAAGTGCGGCGACACGTTCGCGGTGGCCACCATGACCGGCATGGCTAAGCGCGAGGCGGCCGCGAGAGGGGTTTTTGAGAAATTGGTACGGCTACTGTATCCAGTTGCCACCGTGGCATGGCCACGTTGGATGATGACGCTGGCGTGACAGGATTTGGACCTCTGGTGTACGTCGGCACTAGATCATGGACTTGGATAGTCGCTTCTTTAGTTCGAGGATCTAGATGGGAGTGGTCTAAAAGTTTGTTGACCGTCATGCATTTTACTCTAAAGTCAATAAGATAAGTTAGGCTCAAAGTCTGGAGAAACACCTCTCTTTGTTCAGCATATATGATCCACATTCTTTATTTGATGTTAAAAACTGCTAACTCACAACAAAGGAACATATTTTATACGGTTAAAGGATGGACATGACAGTAATATCGATCCGGAGGGTAAAATCTCATGTAGGCAATGAGTTGATGACTTATTTGGTCTTTATCTGCTAGATAGGTACAAACCTTGGCCAAAATATTATCAATCGTCAAAGCCCAGATGTCCTAATTTGACACGAGATCGTGATAAACTTATTGTTCTTGCCACACACAACATTGTTCATAAATTCCTGTCACTAACTGAAATCCTACTTCATTCTGATCGTTCTGGCAAGTGAAGAATTAAGCAATTTGCTGACACGTACCTGGAGTGTAGAAGCTCACATACGGAACAATACAGTTATCAAGGTAGAAGTCACCGCCGTCTACAAGCTTGTCGATCCTGCCAGACTTTTGATCAACGGAGATTAAGCCATCAATCGTTGCCAGCAAAATTATGCCAGCGTCATCTGCAAATCCAAGCAAAACGATGGAGGGGGGGCAGCCTGCTGAGGTCAATTGTTCTGCCTTGTGTAAATCCCATTGCCAGGGCACCGCCGTTGGGCTTAAGAGTTAAGCACCATTGACCAGAGGTGGAGTCTGTCGTCCGCCACTCCTGCGAATCCCAGGCCTCCGTCCTCCGTGGTCGTGAGCACCATGGGCATCCATCGAATATACGAATAGGACGCCGGAGGCAGCGGAATCACAGATATGTCTCCCGTGGCCAGATCGTACTCGAGGATGCTGGTCCTGTCCTGGAACAAGAAGTAGAGCGTGTTCCCGACGAGGGCACCGCGCACCCTGGCGATACGGCCACCACCAACATCACCAGGGTCCGGGTGTTGCGCTGCGTAGGCCACCTCGCTCCACGCCGCAAGCCCGAACGAGCAGTAGACGCAAGCGAAGGTCCCCTCGGGGTCCGTGCCCACCAGGACGACGCGGAAGGGCACGTTGGCGTGGTCCTGGAGGCCGTGATGGTCGCAGCACAGCAGCGCGGCATTCCAGCTGCGCGGGCGCCGCGGCAGGATGGGGGACGGGCAGCTCCAGGTAGCCGGCGGCGGCGGCAGAGAGCGGATCCCAGACAGCGAGGCGAATCCCCATAGGAACCGCTTCGTCGCGGTGAAGGAGGACGCGGCCGCCGCGCGCGTCGATCGCGTGCCAGCGGCGCTGGATGTTGAGGGGCGGGCAGGACGCGGAGGTGCGGACGAAGCCGGAAAAGCGGGCGGGGCGGGCGGAGCAGGAGCTGTTGACCTCGCACACGTTGCGGAAGTAGCCAAGCATCAGCTAGGTGCCGGAGGTGAAAGTCGCGGAAGCGGCGGCGGAAAGCGCGGGCAGAGACGAGGCGGGACCAGCGCGGCGCGGACGAGGCTCGCGGGATCATCCGGCGGGGAGCGGATGAGGACCTCTTCCACGAGCTCGTCCGGCAGCGCCGGCGGAGCGCGCACCATTGGCAGTGGCGACGGCGGCGGCGGCGGCGGCTCCTCCTCCATGGGGTGCTTGCTGGGTCTGTAGGTTGGTTGCCCTGCTAGTGCTGGGTCAGCCAGTCAGACCTGTGACTTGTGAAGGTGTGGATAGCGTGTCAACTAAACTTTTTTTTTCTAAGCCCAGGTCTATTTATAATAACCATATATCTATTTTTGCAGCTGCAACAAAAAATATCTGCAGCAAGCAGGCCCTATATTGTTCTCTAAATTTTAGTTACACATTTTTTATGCTTTTGTTAGTTTCATTTTTTTGTACATTGTTTGGAATACGAAAACTTTTTTTTATGTTCCTTTGTTTTTGCTACGATATTGAATTGATTTCTATAAAATGTTTACATGATTATTATAAAATTTTTACGTTCCAAACAGACCCTTAGTATCATGAAGTGCTTAGAATGTCTGGTTGAGAACATCTAGATTTACTAACTATAATTATTGTTCTGAGTTTAAGCAAGGTTGCTTGGAGTTTCAATGTGCTGGTCAAGATCAATGCCAAGAATCTCCCACAGATGTCCTCATAATTCCTACCATTTTATCTTGACATGGTGGTTTAAGCATTCCTAGTCTTAGAGAATTGAATATTTTCTCCTTCTTTGTCTCTTGAAGCTGCTCTGTTCAGCTTTGTGTAGTTCTGTTTTTCCTTGTTTTTGCTTGCTGTAACCCCCTTCTATTTTGTACTCCTCTTGTCTTGGTTTGTTAATAAAGCTCTCTGCAGGGGCCTTGGCCCCTTTAGTTCCCTCAAAAAAAAAGAATTGAATATTTGCTTACTAGGATCTTGGATTAGAAGATATAATTTGGATTGTGAAAATCTTTTTTTTTTAGAAAGGACGGCAAAAGCTTTGCCGCAATTTTTATTAGACGAAGAAAAGAAAAAAACAAGATTATTTACAAAAAACGACTCACACGCCCCGAACAACAACTTGGACAACTAGAAGCCACTACGAAGAACAAAAGAGGAAAAACAGAAACCAAAAGGTGTTATAAGTACATAATTGATTATAAGTACAGCGCTTATGGGCATAATATATTTGATGGTTCTATTGATCCTCTCAGTTCTCTAAAGGTGTTATTTGGGCTGCCTCAAGAGCTCAACTAGGCTACAAATAAAAGCTTGGTAATGGTAAAAAAAATGAAATGTTGGGAGGATAACTGGTTAGAACTTTCTAATATGGCCATTCAATTTTGGAAACTTTATGTTTTAGTTAATGAAAAGGTCAAGACCGTAGGCCCGTAGTAATCTGCAGGATGGGAAATTTGTAACTGTGTTTTCGTTGGAATGAGAGAGCCATGGATCAATGACTAGAGGGAGTGCAACTTGCATCTACTATTGTTTTTTTCTAATGATGAAAGTACTTTAATTCGGCAGTTCAACTCTAATGGAATATATTCCTCTCAATCCTTGTATAAGATCAATAGTTTTAGAGGAATTACTCATGTTTGCACACTTGTCGTCTGGAATTTAAAGACTCCACAATTTTTTTAGTTGCTATCTAAAAACAAAGTTTTAACTAGAGATAACTTGAGTACTCAAAGACAAAAGTTAGTAGGGAACTTGAACATGTTCATCATTTGCTTTTTTACGGTGTTGTTGGTGCATCATTTCAGATATAGCTGGGTTTATCTATGGTTAGGTTACTGCCAAGTTATGGTTAAGTAGTAAGAAGTTCGTAGTTGTTAATATCTTGAATTATGTTGCCATGCAGGGACTTTGGAAGCTAAGGAATAGTTTGCATTTTCAGAATGCAAGCCTTAGACATGTGGATTAGCTTGTGCCTAAGATAGCTGCGACGGTCCAAAGCTGAGCAATTCTATGTCAACGACTGACGAAAAACAAGAACATTCGAACATGAGCTTAAATGAAAAAACAAAATTCTAGTTGCCATGTAGCGCATAAACTTCCGTGTTTGTCCCATTGACTTTGACCAGGGCGTTATTGGATCAGTTCATGTTAAAGCTGAAAGCCTCTCCGAGAAGAATTAGTTGGCCGATAACCTGACAAAGTCCCGAGTCCTTCTTTACAAGCACGCACATGACTGGAACTTGAAGTTTGTCCTTGCTTACGCAAAGAACCTCCTTTGAAGAAACTATGAAGAGTGTTAAGTGGTTGGATCTATCGAAGATGGTTCTGAAGGGTGTTAGCGCTTACTGGTTAGTTTTTTTATTTGGTGTGAGTTTTCATGTATTTTTCTAGATGAGTCTAGGCGTGTTTGGTATTGATCCAGATTCTCGTAGAAACGTTTTAGATTTATATTCTTTCATGAATTATTTCTACAATGAATCCGAATCATTTAATTATATCGTTTGTATGGTACACTAGATTCTTATTCTAAAAAAAAATTCATAAAAAATCATACAATTGAAAATATACTTTAAAAATCCAGAACTAATGGTACTACAAGAACAGCATGCTGTAGATCAGAATACGGTGGTTCCGAAGGAGACATCTGCTAGCTCCTACTGTAGTATGTACGAGCACAACAGCGTCATAGTCATCAGCAATCGCACTGGAGTGTCGTATAGCGACGGTGCGGTCGCGCGGAACTGCGGACAATAGGTCACAATTTAAAGACGAGAGAACGTTTGGAGACAACGCGCACATAGGTTGGCCACGGTAGCAAATGAGATTGTGCCCCTTCGATGCATGGCGGATGGCTGCGATCACGTTGACCCACGAGCTGGAGCGGTGGGCAGTCAAACCGCTGGCAGGCTCTTTTCGTTGTCGTCTCCCCATTGGCCGGCTTCTTGCGTTGTCTTGTGCGCATTGGCTGGGGGTAGACGGGCCCATTGGCCAGCTGCTCCTCGAAAAAGTGCTTCCTTACCGGTTTCCCATCCGCTCTCGCGTCCGCGCTCGCGGCGAAAGAGATGTGCAGCCATGTCACGCTGCCCGTGGGTCACAGGGTTGGCTGCAACAGGGGTCCGCGGGTCAGCCAGGGACGCTGCCTGTTGGCTGTGGCGGGTTGCAGCACGGAGGGCGGCGTGGATAAAAGGGGCGCTCACGCCTCGCTCTCGTCTCCCGGTCCCCTTTCTGATGGCTGCGCGAGGTACGACGCTCCAGCTCCCCGCTTCCTCCGTTTTCTTTCGTTCCACTCTCCGGCCGCCGCAACTCATCATCTGCTTCTCCGCGACGCCGCTCGCCTATCGGCGCGGCGCGTGTGCTTTGCAGGTGCTGGGGGTGGACGAGATCCAGATCTGCTGTCGAGCTGAGGTGCAGACGTGGTGCAGCGGCGGAGGGCCTCGGAGGACCTGCACCGGACCTGAAGCGGGATCTGTCGCTGACTCCTCGTCCTCTGCATTTGCGTTGGTATGTTCTTGAGTACTCCCACCGTTGCATTGGTTGTCCGACGGATGTTTCTGACATTTTTTTGATTTTTTTTATTTTCCCGCGGTGATTCTTCCCCAGGGCCGCTCATCTATGGGTGGTGTATTCGTGCGTTGGATGTGTTTTCTTTTTTTCTTTCCATTTGCGGTTTAGGGTCCACAGAGTAAGGCGGATCGATGTTCGTTGTGGGTGCGTTGTACCTGTCTCTGCTACAGGCTGCCATCGCGCGGTGTGGCTTGCCGTATGCTTCGATATCGATGGTTTCTGAGCTGTCCGGAGACAGAGCGCTGGTCTACGGAATCGAAATTGAAGCTCCCTGTGTTGGGACTGTACAACCTGTGTTGTTTCGGTTTCATAAGGACCTCAGATGGCACTAGATGATGCTGCGCCTCTATCCGGTGATGCCCATGGAGAGCACAAATGATGATAGTGGAGGTTTCCCAATGGTGAAGTGAAAATCATGAAATCGATGTATGTGCTTCTCTCCAGTTGTTGCAATGATGTGTTGATTTTGATTGTAATTTTGGCTATCATTTAATTATTTGTTAGCACCTTCTGAATAGTCTGTTGAGAGCTACACTGTATCATATTCCTCCTTTCCCCCTCCTGTGCAGGGTACACATTAGGGAAGCTAGAGTGATTCAACCACATGGATTTTTGCCAGGTAAGGTTGGTTACTGTCATTTGGTGATGTTTTCTATTCCATTTTTGTTCTGTATATACCAGTTTTAGAGCTAGGCACCAAGTAAAAAGACCTGCTCTCCTTTTGTGCTTCATGATTTTCACAGTTATGCACCTCATTGGCTCATTGCCACCTCTCCTTATGGAATCAGTTGATGACTTGCATCACATCGACTGTAGCGCTTGATAAGTTCTCTAATTTAGGGTTCTAATGTCAGAACTTCTTGTTGATGGATACAAAAGAGGAATCACATTGTTTATTCTTTGTCATCTCTTCAGAATCAGATTTCATCAGTTGATTTGAACAGAGCAGCTTGGTTGGAGGCCACACTGTGATTATTTGTAAATTAAAGTGATATGTTCGTCTTGGTAAGCCTTTGCCTACTTATGGTTACTTACTTCTTTAGGCATATAGTTTTAGTAAGCTACCATGTTCTGCTTCATAATTTTGAATGTGCTGTTGAGTGCTACTTTTCTAGCAGCATACAAGAGAATGAACATACCATGCTAAAATGTGCTACCGATATCCTCTCCTAGAAGTGATTTTACTTTCAATCAATTGCCTCATTATATGCTCTTCCACGTCTTTTTCCTTTTTTTTGTCATACTTCGTTCTAGCTCAGAAATCAATTGCAATATTTTTTTCCTTTTGTTTGTTAATAACACCTTCTGAATTTTATCTTTGGGAACTGCATTTTATCATATTCTATCATATTCTTTAGAGGTGCTAATGCAAGATTTTAACTACAGAATGCAATTTCCATGCAGGCTATCGCTGCTTCATGAACCTCCAAAGGTAAAAATCCCTCTTTGGCCACCAGTTTTTCCTTTAGTCAGCCAATGCTTTTCAATTTGCTCCTATCTAATCTAATAGATTGCATTTATAGGTCCCAGTTCCCAAATGTTTGTTAGAGTAGCTTATTTGGTTGATACTAAAAATTGTTCCTTGCTTCCTTATTGCAAGACTATTTTTAATTGATAGAAAGCATAATTATGGCAGCTGGTTAAACACCAGCACCTGTATGTAGCAGTTCTATGCAGATATTGGGAAAGAAAGGTGTTAGCGTTTGTGTTACTTTGTTATCCTGTCATAGTGTTCTTTTTTTTTAAAAAAATGTGTTGCTTCCTTTCCCTATATATTTTACAGATCATGTTGTGAGGGAGTAGCACTAATATATATTAGACAAGTCCTGTTGCCCAGCAAGCTAGCACAAAGAAACCTGACTTCAAGCTTCCTCAATTCTCTCTAGACAGAAGTGATCAAGGTTAGTTATCGACCTCTATTTATCTCCATCTAACCAAATGAAATAAAATCATATTCATGAAAACTATATCAGATCTCCAATATCACAGTGATTCAGCTAAGAAAAGATCAGTACTTTATATCAGATCTCTAATAAAATCACTTGGGATGCTTTTGGACATGCAGCACTACATCTGTCTAGCATAATAGCATTCGTATTTTGAAAATATTTACTCTTCCTGTATATAGGGTGTGACACTAATGCTCATTCTGCTTTAGGAATTGCAATCTCAATTGGCTTGGACCCTCGCATTTCACATGCTGCTAATCAAGGGACGTCCTATTATAGGAAAAAGTCTAAATACCCCTCTGAACTATTGGGGTTGGAGTACATCACCCCACCAGGTATAAAACCGTTTAAGTAGCACTTTAAAGTATGATGAACGGTCTAATTAGCCCTGTGGGCGGTATTGATGGGCTGTTTTGCCTATCTGGCTCGCCCGCGTGGCAAATCTCGTCCACAGTGGCCATCTTGCGTGGCCCAGCCCGCCTGTCAGGCCAACCAGAGGCTAAAATACGCCTCCCACTCCTCCCTTTTCCGCCTCCCCTCATTCTAAGCCCGTGAACGCTCGTACTCCCTCGCTCTCTCCGCTTCGTCTTCTCAGACTCCGGCGACACGGACGGCGCGCAGATGATCGGGAGGATGCCTCGGTGATTCGAGTTCTGCACGTCAACCAGGTGCGCATTGGGTACCCATATGCCGAATCTCGAGTTTTCAATTGCCCTGTGTCTGGATTGAGCAGCCTAGGTTTGGGGGGATTGGGTTTTCTTGCGGTACTGTTGGTTAGGTTAAGTGTCGTCAATCATGTGGTTTCAGATTAGTGCTTGAGCATCGGGTATGGCTTAGTGATGTTTTTGCCCAGTTGTTGCTGTCGATCGTGTGTTAGGGTTAGAAAAAAATCAATTCTTGAAGTTCTTGTTTTTCTAAAATTCCTTTTCTGAAAGCTTGAATGTCTTTGGCAGGATGGATGATAAAATTTGTATTAAATTTCATTTTGGTGGTAGTTTTACCAGCGTTGGAGGTGCCCAGTTCTATGTTGGGGGGGTATTGCTGAATCATGGATTGAGGTGGACAAGCTTTCCTTTTTTGAGATCAAGGGACATCTATCTGACCATTATAATCCACCTAGTGTGTTGAGGCTGTTCTGGTTGAAGCCTGGGAAGCATGTCAGTAATGGGCTTGTGCTGCTGCAAGATGATTCCTCATGCCAGGCCATGTACTCACTTCACAGTGATGGCAGTTGTGTTCACATGTATGTTGAGGAGGTGGCCATGGAGATCAGTGCAGACATTTGGGCAGCAGATGATGGAGGAGATGTTGTCAACTGTGATGATGAACTAGGAGAGGATGAGGGAGGAGATGATGAGGAAGGAGATGCATCAGCTTTTGATGATATGCCTGCTCATGACCTGGAGATGCAGTACCCAGCACAACCATCAGATAAAGGAAAAGGGGTTGTAGAGGAAGAAGATGGAGATGAGGACTACTGTACTAGATTCTTCATTTGATGAAGACTACAAGCAGCCAGTTGAGGATGACAGCTCTGCTGATGATGAAGAGGCAAATGAATTAAGGATTTATGCTATGCAGATTAAGAGGAATATCAGAGCAAAAAAGCTAGGTGTTCATGGAGGCCAAGTTGGAAATATTGTTGCACAAGATATTTTTGATGAAGTGCCCAACTTAGATGACCCTGGTAGTCCTTATGTTGATTCAAGTCAAGAGTATTCTTATGATGAAAACAGTGATGGTGAAATTGAAAGGTGGAAGAGCTTGGAGAACAGATTTGATAGCAAAGCAGAGGTCCCTATTTTCTCTCTTGGGATGGCATTCAGGGATAGCAGGCAGTTCAAGAAAGCACTTGTGAAATATGGGATTAAAGCACACAGGTCACTTAGATTTCCCATAGATGAGAAGAACAAAGTCAGGGCTGAATGTGATTGGCAAGGATGTCAGTGGTTCATTTATGGGTCAATCACTACAAGGTCCAAGTGGTTGAAGGTTGTGACCTTCAATGATGTCCACACTTGCCCACCTACAAGAGAGAACAAGTTGGTGACCTCTGGTTTTATTGCAAAACACTACTTCCAGCAGATCAAGGATAATCCTACTTGGAAACCAATTCTCATCAAGGCTGCTGTGCAAAAGGACTTGTTTGCAGATGTCTCAATCTCTAAGTGCAAGAGAGCAAAGTCCCTAGTGCTTCAGAAAGCTCTTGATGCAATGAAAGGGGAGTACAACAGGATCTATGATTACCAGCTAGAGCTACAGAGGTCCAACCCTGGTAGCACTGTTGTAGTCTGCCTAGACCCAGACATTGAGGACAAACAAGTGTTTGAAAGGTTCTATGTATGCTTTGATGGATTGAGGAGAGGCTTCTTGGCTGGATGTAGGAAGGTCATAGGATTAGATGGTTGCTGGTTTAAGGGGGCAAACAATGGAAACCTGCTCTGTGCCATTGGCAGGGATGCCAACAATCAAATGTATCCAATTGCTTGGGCAGCAGTACCAATTGAGAACTATGACACTTGGTATTGGTTCTTGTCATTGCTGCAGAAAGATCTTTGCATCAGTAATGGAGGAGAGGATTGGGTTCTAATTTCTGACCAGCAAAAGGTAAATACTAGTCAATTTCTGCTATTTACTAGTCACATTTGTTAGCTCTTGTGCTTATTCCTGATATGAATTTTACACAGGGGCTGCTGAAGGCAGTGAAGGAATTAATTCCTAATGCAGAGCATAGAATGTGTGCCAGACACATTTATGCCAACTGGAGAAAGAAGTACACAAGCAAGAAGTTGCAGAAGAAGTGGTGGAGGTGTGCAAAGGCATCTTGCAGGCCAATGTTTAACTTGTACAGAGCATATCTTGCTCAAGAGACACCAGAAGGAGCAAACGACATGATGAACACATCACCAGAGCACTGGAGCAGAGCTTTTTTCAAGATAGGATCCAACTGTGACTCAGTGGACAACAATATGTGTGAGAGCTTCAACAATAGCATAATGGAGGCCAGGTTTTATCCAGTGATCTCAATGTGTGAACACATTAGGAAAAACTCATGGTGAGGATTCAAGAGAATAGGACAAGAGCTGCTAAGTGGACTGGAAACATTTGCCCCAATGTTTTCAAGAAGTTGAAGATGAACATAGAGCTTTCAGGTAAGTGTTATGTCATGTGGAATGGAGAAGATGGATATGAAGTCCAAGAAAAGGAGGACAGAAAGTACTTGGTTAACTTGGAGAAGAGAGAGTGCACTTGTAGGTATTGGCAGCTGTCAGGCCTTCCATGTTGTCATGCTATAAGCTCTATTTACAAAGGTTGTTTCAAGGTTGAGGACTATATTGCACCCTGTTATAGCATAGAAGCTTACAAGAAGACCTACCAACATGTCTTGCAGCCAGTTCAGGGACCAGGGAATTGGCCTACTTCAACCATGCCTAAACCAGACCCACCAGCATTTGTCAAAATGCCTGGTAGGCCTAAGACAGAAAGGAGGAGGGAGCAGGGAGAAGAACCTAAAGGAAAAAAGCTAAGCAGGGTTGGGATTAAGATGAGTTGCAGACTCTGTGGGAAATCAGATCACAATGCAAGGAGGTGTCCCAAGAATCCAGAAGCTGGCAATAAGCAATATGCACAAATCACCAGAGAGAAGACCAAGAAGAGAAAGGAAGCAGAGACTTCTGCAACTGCTGTTACCAACAAACCTAAAAAGGTTAGACCTATGCCACCATATTTGACATTGCTACTCATTTCATACATTTGCTCTATTGCCTCATTCATACATCTTTGCCAAAAATTTGTAGACCAAGGGAAGCAACACTGGCACCCAAGGTAGTACTAGTCATGCTCCCAGCCGGCCTACTGTCAGCCAAGGGCTAAGCCAAGCTTCAGGCAGCCAAGGTCCAAGCCAAGCAAGGGCTGGAGTTGCAGGTCCAAGCCAGCAGTCTAGGACAAGGCCACCAAGTACCAGAGCAAGACAACCTACTACAAGGGGAAGAGGAGCTGGTGGAAGTGGAAACATGGGAAGAGGAAGGCAGCCAAGACAAAGGCAAGGTCGACTGGCTCATCTCCTCTTTGGAGACAACATCTGAGAGGACTCCATGTTTTCAGATGTTCTTTTGGATGACTTTTGTTTGTAAAATAGAATGATGTGTAACCTGGTGACTTGTGTCACATGATCTGTGGACTGGGTGACTTTTGTTTTGTGTCAAATACCAGTGATGGGTGACAAAATGCTGGCATTTTGGTTGTAAAATAGCAGTGAAGGGGGAACAATATGGTGAAGTTGTGTAAAATACCCAGGTTCAAAAACTTATGTAATATAAGCAACTATCTAAGAATTGGTCAGTCTCAGTTTTTTGGTCTTGTTTTCAAAGTCATTTTCATAAGATTATGCACAATCATCTCACTGCAATGATCTGACAACAAAGTTTTCAAATTCACATAGATCACCAAGTTTACAATTCACAGTTAGCACACACCCAGGAAACCACACTGAAGCTTACAAATTGCAATGCTGCATCCTTTACAAAAATTCTAACTTTACAAAGAATATACTTAAGTTGAGCCTTTTCCTTCTATGGTCTGTTCGTGCTAATGACTTTGAAGGACTGGATTCGTTGCATACAGGATCATCAGAGTTTGAAAGCCAAGAAGCCTGAAAGCTGAAAGCCTGTAAACAATACACTCAGCACCAGCAGCGCGTGAGGGCGAAGGCTCTGCCACGGCCTGAGACGGATGGACGCGGGCAAGCACTCCTTAGGGGCTGCACCGCGGGCCGGCAACGCCTGGCTCCGGGGCTGGCGAGGACGTGGCCGGCGAGGGTGCGGTCGGAGACGGCGCAGACCGGCGCAGCGCGTCCGGAGAGGGCGGCGCAGCCGGAAGGGCATGGCCGGAGAAGGCGTAGACGGGCGAGGGCGCAGCCGGAGACGGCGCAGGCCGGTGAGGGCGCGGCCGGAGAGGGCGGCGCGGCCGGCGATGGCGTCGAGGCACTGGGACGGACGCGCGATTTGGATGAAGAGCTTTACGGAACGGAGAAGACAGATTTCCCCCTCTTTATGCGACCTGATGAGTGGGCGAGCCACTGTGGACGAGATTTGCCACGCGGGCAAGCCAGATAGGCAAAACAGCCCATCAATACCGCCCAGAGGGCTAATTACACCGTTCATCATACTTTAAAGTGCTACTTAAACGGTTTTATACCTGGTGGGGTGATGTACTCCAACCCCAATAGTTCAGAGGGGTATTTAGACTTTTTCCTCCTATTATAGGTATGTGTTGTAGAATCTGTACCTGCTAAGATATGGACTTACCGAACAATCGTTGTATTTATCCATGTAACATCTGAACCTGATAGCATATGAACTTTTGTGAACCAGTTGGCATACAAATTTCATCAATCAATCTGTCAATTTATGCATATGATATTATTTTAAAATCCATCCATCAATGGATTGTTTTACTACTCTTTGAAAGGATACATATTTATAAATGTATTGTGTAACCATATATTTGCAGTTCAGTTGAAGGTTGGTCCTTTATAGTGCAAGCGCAATGCAGATGAAGCCATTGGGATTTCTGAAGAATCTAATTTGGAGGATCAGGTAAACTCTGAAGCCATGGCTCACTTATTACGTTCTTATATCAAGAAAAAAGGTGCCTTCCGGTTTTGTTTTTCTTCATGCTAATTTTTTCACCTTGCATATGATAGACATGGATGGCCACACAGAATTGCTCATCAATGATGATGTCGGTAAATAACGCTTATAACTTTTGATAAGGCTTTCTCTACAGCTATTTTCCGTAAATTTTTTGCATTCCTTCTACTATATGAATCCATGTTGAATGCGATAGTTTAAAATCAGTTGTCTTGGTTTGTATCTTGATGATCTATTTCTATTTTGGTGCTTAATTTATAGGTCAGGCATCCACAAAAAAAATTGAGTGTTAGCCTGCTATTTTATATTCTCACGTGTACTAACATATCATAGCCACTGTTCTCTCTTATATCCAGCCAATCAAGCAGATGACTGGCCAAGATATTATGCCGCCACCTTCATCAACAAGCGTTCAAGCAATGACAAGGCTACAGCTTTGAGAAAGACCAAAGCTGGAAACTTCATTTGCGGCGCTAGAGATCAGAGGAACCTCACAAGCTGATGCCACTTTTCTTAAGAGCTATGTCTAATCATCTGCTACTGTGACTTCTGTGGTGTGCCATCTCAGAGACTGTGCCTCCTTGATGTTCTATCCTAAGACTGTTTTGTTGTAAAATTATGTACTATCTGGACATCTACCGTCCCAGTGCAGGACTCATGTAAGATATTGGACACCTTCTATGTCTTATGTAATATATATGTAGTGTACGAACATCTCGCAGCTGAACCTGTTATTCGTTATTTGTTAACATTAATCCATTTCCCAGATAGAGTTGTGGCCATGACTCGCGCACATGGGCGCGCGCAAATCACTAGTACCAATACATGCAATAATACAACAAGGATTCTGCCCCGCCCCCGGGCCACCTAGCTACTTCTTACTCATCATGTCACTGCCACAGTGGCATGTAGTGATACTGTGCAAGCAAATGCAAATATGCAACCAAAAGTTTTCGGCTCCGTTCGCTTCGCTGAAAAAACAATCTGAAATACTGTTCCGACTGATTTTTTAGAGAAAAATACCATTCCAACTGAAAAGACAAGCTGAAAAAAATGACTTATAAGCCAGCTGAACAGGGCCTCCGGAGACCGGAGGTGACAATTTGTGGCCCAAACTGCTGCTGCAGAAAATAGTGTGTTAATGGCAGGATTCCTTCGGGGGGCGGGGGGGGGGGGGGGGGGGGGGGGCGGCATTAATCCTGTTACAGGTACTACTATGATCAGAAACTGTCTTGGAACTTTGCTTGTATTTTTTGAAACAACTGGAACTTTGCTTGTGGCTCCTTGCAACTTCAAGTCCGCAGGACGCCAACCGAAACGCTCCAGCAAATTGCACATGTCATTCTGAATTTCTTGTGGCTGCTGATGTAATAAGAACGTAAGATGTCTGGTTGGTTTGGGCCACAGGTCGTTTAATGTTCTACCAGGCCTGTTTCCCCAGACCGACTGACCCGTGCAGAAACGTGACTATTTTGAAGCCCAGAGTTTCTTTCATAGTGGAATGGAGAAGGCCGGCCCACCCGAGACCCAAAGGCCGCTTGAAAGCCCGGAGTTTCCCACGTCCTGTGTGCGCACGAGTTTTACTGACGGGTTCACAAGTCACAAATCACGATGTCGGCACCGCTTGGCGCATGCGTGTGCTGAGCAAAGGCAACGGGAATTTATAGAAAAAATCGGCATGTGCCGTGGATGACGCAGGAGTAATGCACCGCTCCGAAAAAGCATGCAGTCGACGCACTCTGCCTTTTCCGAGAAGGAAAGCAAAGATGAGGTCGACAGACAGCTTTAGGAAGGAGCACATGATTTCTGCGGCCAGGCAAATGGTTGTGCTGCTGCAACTGCGCTCCGAGTAACGTAACGTCAATCGTCAACCGGTGCGTATGCCAATTGCGTTGGGAACGAGCGGCGGCACACCGTGCCGAACCCAGCGCGAGGCCAGCCAGCCGCATGGGTTGCACTGCATAGGCCACCCGCGGGTTGCCGAACCCAACTTGCAATCATGCATAGTGCCAAGATGTTGCGCGTCGCAACCTGCGGACTCCGGTGGCGGTGCTCGTGCAGCAGCGTCGTCTACTCAAAACTTGCTCGAAATACGCTCTTAATCTTATCGCGTAGGATTAATTGCCACCGTAGAGCATCTGGTGATTCTTTGTTTGTTTCGAAAGCAGCCATGGCTTTGATTCAGCGCCGTGGTGGACACTCGCATCTGCAGGTCTGCTTGCGTTTGCTGCGGCGTCAGCTTTAGGAACCAAGCTCCTTTGATCTGGAATTGACGAGGCTGCATTTAGTTTAGTGCGACTGCCCCTTGAGAATCCGGAATCTTGTGACGACGATCGTGATCTGAATGATGCCGGAGCGTCAATAATGGAAGCCTTCTGCGTGCTTGTGCACGAGTTGGCATGGCGGTGTGGCGTGTGATGAACTTGGCCGGACCAACCGCTCAAGTGATGAGACTAGTTAGTGACGGGTTAGGCGAGATCGAGACATGACTCTGTTCCCTTGTTTGTGTTGGGATGTATTCTGAGGGAGATACTATGATGATAGATGGAGAACAGAAGATTCAGTGTATATAATAATAATGGATCTCTAGTCGTGTCCTTCTCCTACGTTTTTCAGATTCTCACTTGGCGTTCTATCTACACCACATAAACATAGACACGATGTAAGCGAAATTAGATCGTCGATCTGATAACGAAGAAATACTCCCTCCGTATCGGATTTAGAAGTCGTTTTGGAAAAGGTTTGGGTCAAACATCGGAAATATAAATTATCAATAACTTTTAAGTTGTTGAGTTTGCAAATGTAAAAATTATATGAATAGATTTGTCTTGAAAAATACTTTCATAAAAGTATACATATATCACTTTTCCATAAATATTTTTTTATAAAAAAAAGAGGTCAAAATTGTGTTTTGAAGACCGTGTCGCTGTCCTAAACGACTTCTAAATCCGATACGAGGGAGTACGTGGTCGATTTTGTCTGAGTTGTACGCAGTATATGGAAGCACCACAACGGCACTTGCATCGCTAATGCACTAATTCTATTGGACCACAAAACATAATGCGAACTTAACATGGACCGCGCATAGATGTCAGTGTCACACTCACATCAGCCCACTGGTGTGGGGTGGGGTCTAGTATTGCGAGCGTTACTATTAGACCAGTGTCGGTGAACATTTCATGTCTACATCCAGATTTTAGAAACAGTGCAGCTCTCATAAAACTCTTATCATCTCTCTTTATTAATATAATGCCACATCAGCATAATTAATACTCATAAAACTCTGATGAAACTCCATTGAAACTGACTTTATTAGCCTGTAGTCCTGTTGTTACCAAGGCCAGTCTCAGGTGAAAGTTTCATGACTATTTCAAAGACTTCCTAGTATTGGAAACAGTGTAAACATGTTTTATCTCTATGAAACTACTTCCATCTCTCTTTATTTAAACTATGTCACATCAACTTATTTAATGTCCATAAAACTCCTATAAAGGTCTTATGAAACTCCCATTAAAAATAGCCTTAGCTCGAACGTCCGGCCAGTGGATGTCACGCTCGCAAGTCACACGCACAACCCCAACCCCACACGGCTATTTCCAATCCAAATAGAAAAAAAAAGAACTTTTAAAAAAACAACACGGGTCCGCAACTCTGCATTTGTTAGTGTCATCATCGTCACGCCCTCCGTGTCCGTGTAATCATCCCCCGCACCGCAGGGCGCGTGGACGCGAAGCTCCTCCCCGACAGCCGCGTTTGTCAACGCTTTGCTCCACCCGCACGGCCGCAACGGCCAACAGCTTCGCCGTCGGCCCCGCGCGCCGCGCCCGGGACGGGAGGTCGCTCTCGTCCTGCAGTGACTACAGCTGCAGCTGCAAGCAAATCCACAAAACCAACCGCGGGCCGCGCCTCCTCTCTAGAAGAAAACGGACCAAGCCTGGGAGTCACGCAACGTGCGCGCGCGCGCCAGCGGCACGGGATTTTTCTTTTTCCTTCCTCCGCTGACACTGTCACGATTGCGGCGCCGCGCCGTCACGGCCTCGGTCACGCACCACGCACGGCCCTTGCTTTGCCGCGGCACGGCGGCAGGCAAGGTCGCCCGCACCGCACGCGGCGGGGGAGGGAGACGCGGCCGTCGCTTTTACCGCAGGAGCGGCGGGCGCGAAGGAAGAAGGCTCTGGACGGCGTTGGCTCCACGTCGGCCGGCCTGCGCGCCTGTCGTGCGGACGTCTTTCTGGCTGTCTTTCCCCGGCCGTCCACGCGACCCCGTGCTAGCTGGAGATTTGCCGGCCACCACTCAGCCACTGCCTCTCCTCGACGCTCGCCGGCCGGCACGGCCGCCAACGGCTCGTCAAAGATTTCCCGCTGCTGCCACGCGGCATCCTGCCACGCCTCACAACCTGAGTCGTAACTGGATCGGACGAAGGGATGGATCGAGTCAAACGCAGCGTGGATTTGTTAATCCGGTGACATGCGGCTCTAATTGCGCATTTTTTTTCTTAAGAAAGAAGGGAAAGCTAATCAGTATTCTATCGCGTGCGGGTGTGTAGCAGGACCGGCCGACCTGGCCTCTGGCCGTAACTTGTGAAGCCCGCCCACTGCACGTAGTGCTCGGTAACTTTTGGTTGTCAAATGGTTCTTTTTACCGCCGAAGGTTTGACCGCTGCTCGGGACGGGGTCGGGCGCCGCGGCATGGTTGCTTTTAGATTATTTCTCGCCGGAGGCGCAGGGGAAGCTACGTACGGCGCACGTACGTGGTGGAGCCGTGAATGCGGCGGTACGTGGATTCGGCACGGGCACTTGTCAATTCTGGCCGCCCGTCTCTGACGACGTGAATGCAACCCCGTACGTGGGCCCTGGTCTGGTCGCCATATGCCGCCGCGCTCTTGCCTCTCTTGGCCAAAGCACCACGAGACGACTGCAAGAGCGTGCCTGCTACGTACAGTACTCGATTAGGCATTTGTTTCTGTCCTGCCACAGTTGTTGTTGGCCGTTCATTATCTGCTTCATCACTGGTCACTGCGGTCCAACTAGAGCGTAATGGCACAAACCGTATTTGGTAGTTTGGCGCAACGTGGGCGTCATGTGCAAACACTTTGCCAGTACATGCAAAATGTAGCTTTTATATCACACACGATCCGCCTGGGTTGCGACACGTGCATCAAGTAGAACGCCATCAGGCATCAGCCTCTCCTCTCCTCCTTCCAGGAGCGTAGAGCCGGTCGGGTCCTGTGATCCAGTGGCATCTTTCGATTTCCACATGGGGGAATGAGCAACTGCGCAAGGACTGGGTGTGGTTGCTGACAGAGAGAACCTGCAGGAAACTGTCCTCACCCGATCGAGGGGATGATGGCATGGAATTGGAATTAATTTGTCCTGCGGCCTGCAACTGCAGCACATGCTTGGAAGATTTCCATTTCACTTTTTGCCTTTTTTTTTTGATGAAAATTGAACCTGTCCATTTCTGATTTCTTATCCCGGCCTGCAACAAGAACAAGACCACGGACGAGATCCGCTCAAACCCGTTGTTGCTTACCAACCCCTCACTCGTAACTGCCATACCCAAGCCGAGTCACCCAGGAGGAGGAGGCCAGGACCCCGGCCAATCCGGCCGTCCGTGCACCAAGATCGAGCGCCGAGCGCGTCAGCAGTTCTGCAGTTGACAAGATCTCGGCTTCAAACCATTTCGCCTCAAAGATGATAGTATACCAGTGCTTTTTTAAGAAAAAATAATACTAGTCAGGAGAACGGCCGCAATAAAGAAAGAAAGGAAAATGCGCACGCCATGACATGGGTATCCATCACCCCCACAAAAAGTCAGGAGGATTCCGCCCGATTTCCAGCCCCTTCAACCCCAGCTCGCGCACAACTCAACGCGCCTACCGCCTCCACAGCGCCCCAGGCCCCCACGCCGGCCCACCCGTATTACCGTATATATGCCACCCCTCCCCGCTTCCCGTTCGTGTCTTCTTCCTTCATCTCATCCCATCTCGAACTCGTCTCACTCATCCATCCATTCCATCCGTGCTCGTGTTGCTTCACCGCCTTCTCTTCGAATTGGGATTGGAATTGGCATTGGAATCGGACTGCATCGTTACAGACTCAAGGTAGTTACAGCAACAGCAATGGCTAGCGGCGCGACAAGCGACGCGTGGCCGTCCTCCCCCTACTCCTCGTCGGCGCCCGACGGGGAGGTGCTGCGCTCCCTGCACCGCCTGGCGCGGGACCTGTCGGCGGCCGAGGCGCCGGCGCCGTTCCTGCGCGCGGTCTTCGCGGCGGTGGCGAGGCGGGCGCGCCTGCTCGCGGCCGTGTTCGAGGACCTGCTCCTCTGCGGCGCGGCCGCGGGCCCGCTGCTGCTGCTGCCGCGCTCCGCGTCGCTGTGCCTCCGGGAGCTCCTGCTGGTGCTGCAGCGGTTCAAGGCGCTCGTGGCCGACTGCGCCGCGGGCAGCCGCACGCGCCTGCTGCTCCAGTCGGACGAGGTGGCGGCGCGCGCGCGGGAGCTCCAGCATGACCTCGCCACGCTGCTCGACCTGCTCCCCGTCGCGGACCTCGGCCTCGCCGACGACGTGTCGGACCTCCTGGCGCTCGCGTCGCGGCAGTGCCGCCGCGCGGCGGCACCGGAGCTGGAGCTCAAGGCGGGCGTGCTCGCGCTCATCCAGGAGGTGGAGCGGGAGATCGTGCCGGAGCGGGAGAGGCTGGAGGGCGTACTTGAGAACGTGGGCATCAATGATCCCGCCAGCTGCAGCGACGAGATCGAGACCCTGGAGCGGGAGATCGGCGACCGCGTTGCCGAGAGGTGGACGTCGTCGATGATCGCCCTCGTCGGCCTCCTCCGCTACGCCAAGTGCGTCCTCTTCAGTGCCGCCACGCCGCGGCCCGTGGACTCCAAGGTGGATCTCGACGACGGCGACGGCGACGACGACGACGCGGAGCCACCGTCGCCGCCGCTGGACTTCCGGTGCCCCATCTCCCTCGAGCTGATGGCCGACCCTGTCGTGGCTTCTAGCGGTCAGACGTACGACCGCGACTCCATCACGCGTTGGTTCGGCTCCGGCAAATCCACGTGCCCCAAGACCGGGCAGGTGCTGCCGAATCTGGAGCTCGTGCCCAACAAGGCGCTCAAGAACTTGATATCGCGGTGGTGCCGGGAGAACGGCATCCCCATGGAGAGCAGCGAGTCTGGGAAAGCAGAGCCGGCGCCGGTGGTGGTAGGCGCGAACAAGGCCGCGCAGAAGGCGGCGCGCATGACCGCGTCGTTCCTCGTGAAGAAGCTGTCGGCGTCTTTCTCCCCCGAGGCGACCAAGCGCGTGGTGCAAGAGATCCGGCAGCTGGCTAAGTCCGGGTCCGACAACCGCGCGTTCCTCGGGGAGGCCGGCGCCGCGGGGCTCCTCGTGCCGCTGCTCCGGTCCGAGGACTCGGCTCTCCAGCTCAACGCCGTCACGGCGCTGCTCAACCTCTCCATCCTGGAGGCCAACAAGAAGCGCGTCATGCACGCGGAGGGCGCCGTGGACGCGCTCTGCCACGTGATGGGCTCGGGCGCCACGTGGCGCGCCAAGGAGAACGCCGCGGCCACGGTCCTCAGCCTGGCGGCCGTCCACGCGTACCGCCGCCGGCTCGGCCGGAACCCGCGCGTCGTCGACAGCGTCGTGCGGCTCGCGCGCACGGGGCCCTCCAGCACCAAGAAGGACGCGCTGGCGGCGCTCCTGTGCCTGTCCGCCGAGCGGGAGAACGTCCCGAGGATCGTTGACGCCGGCGCCGCGGAGGCGGCGCTGTCCGCGATCGGCGATGCAGAGGCCGCGACCGCGGTGCTGGCGTCGCTGGCGAAGCGCGGAGGCGCGGAGGCGATCGTGGCGCTGGACGGCGCCGTGGCGCGGCTGGTGGCCGAGATGCGGCGCGGCACGGAGTGGTCGCGGGAGTGCGCGGCGGCCGCGCTGGTGCTGCTGTGCCGGCGCGCGGGCGCCGCCGCGGCGTCGCAGGTGATGGCGGTCCCGGGCGTGGAGTGGGCCATCTGGGAGCTGCTGGGCACCGGCACGGACCGCGCGCGCCGCAAGGCCGCGTCGCTCGGCAGGGCGTGCCGGCGGTGGGCTGCGGCCGCCGCCAGCGCGGAGCAGGGCACAGACTGCCCCACCTCCGGCGACGCGACGGCGCTGACGATGGCGTCGTGAAACCCACTGCTACACGATCAGTAGTAGATAGAAGCTCAAAAAAAAGCGAAACATTTTTTTTACCACGATTCTTGTACAAAATTTGTTCTTGGCCGTCAAGGCCTTCACGATTCTTTGGTCCGTGCTTCGGGCTGTGAGTAATTGAGCAACTGTGAATACAAGAAGATAGTGCTGTAGTACGTAGTATATTTTTTCTTTTTCACCAAACTTTGTTACGTACTATTGTCATGTCTCAAGAAAATACAAAGGAAAGCAACAAAGTCACTACAGCTCCACTGATGTTCGCATTCCTAACAAGCGCAATTAAAAAACTTTGTCGTCTGCTCTCCAATTTCGTACGAACGCAAGACAACTTCTGCAATGATTGTGTATTAGTCGATGAGTGTAGCTAGGCTGGCAAGAAGGCCGACGAATGTGCGGCTCAGCTGGAAATGCTTGGCGAGGGAGGCAACGGGCGCAGACCCAGCTTGCATTCGCCAGCTTTTGAGCAGAAAGGCAAAGGCCGCCGCTTTGCCTTGCTGCCAGCCAGTGTGCATCTTGATGCCAATGATGTATGTACTCTTTGGCGCGTCGCGTTTGCTTCAAGTACGCCATCCTTGCCGTTCCCTTTGAGAAAGCAAAGATACCCCCTCCTTTTCTGAACGAAAAAAGATACTCCTGTACCGAGTACAGTATCGTATTCTAAGGTGTGGCTGTCCATGGGTCTGCTGAATTCTGGTCGACCGACGACCGACGACGTGTGTGTGGCCTGAAGAACCGAGATGCAGGCGCGCCTCCGCTGGCTGATGCGTGATTGACTGATTGGCGGCGATGCTGCGTGTGTGTTGGTGTTGCGGTGGCCGCAGGCCGCCTCTGCTTCTGAGTTTCCTTCGACGGCAGCGCTGCCCGTGTGCTTACGCGTTCAGAGGCCACAAGCTAGAACATGCTTCGACGGCAACCGGTGGTGCGTACGCGTTGAACTGACGAATGTGGCTTGCATCTGCACGCAAGTTCTGACTTGATGTTCACATGCGCCTCGTTTAGTTCCCCGAATCGGGGTGGCAAACTTTGCACAGTGCCACCCCGAACACTGTAGCACTTTTGTTTTTTAGTGGTAATAATTGTTCAAATCTTGATTAATTAGGCTCAAAATGTTCGTCTCGCAGAGTACAACAAAACTGTGCAATTAGTTTTTGATTTCATCTACATTTAGTACTCCATACATATGCCGGCATTTTGATGTGATGGGGAATCTTCTTTTTGCATAGTGGAATTTGGGAGTGAAATCTGGAATCTAAACAAGGCCATGGTATTCCTCAGATCCTAAATTTTTTTTTAGAAAAATTTCTGTAACACTTTCGTTGTTATTTAGCAAAATTTATCCAACCATGGACTAACTAGGCTCAAAAGATTCATCTTGACATTTACAAACAAACTATGCAATTAGTTATTTTTATCTACATTTAATACTTCATACATGCGTCAAAGATTCGATGTGACGGGTACTGCATAAAATTTTTTAGTTCTTTTTTTTTTATCAAAACATGGCCTAGTACATTGTCGGGCAAGTTTTGCTTCTTCACCAAAACTGGCTAAGGGTGTGTTCACTTCCCATGCAAACCCAAAATATTTCCTCTTTTACCCATCACATCGAATCTTTAAATACATGTAAGGAACATTAAATGTAGGTAAAAAAGATAACTAATTGCATAGTTGATCTGTAAATGTCGAGATGAATCTTTTGAGCCTAGTTAGTCTATGGCTAGACAAATTTTACCAAATAACAACGAAATATGCTACAGTAACTTTTCACCTGCTTCTCGCGAAGTGAACACACACTGAGGAGAGAACCCGAGAAAGTCGAATCAGTACGAAGGCTAGTACCACAAGCCCCGCGGTGCTGATCTTTTTCGGCACAAATATTGGCGTGGCCATGCGACGTTTAGAGACAGTTTGGCAAGCGAACTGCCCTACAGCACAGTGTTTTTCTGTTCTGAAGTACTAGTAAGTACTCGAGGGAGCAGGGCCGCAGGGATTAATTTTATTACCATGTTTAACACGCGGCTGTAGAAGGACTCGACCTGACGTTGACAAGGACAACTGGGGCCATATTTAGATTGAAAAAAATTATATGAATAGTATCATTTTTCGTCTTATTCGGTAAATATTGTCGCATCGTGAGCCAACTAGACTCAAAAGATTCATCTCGTGATTTCCAACTAAACTGTGTAATTAGTTATTATTTTTACCTACATTTAATACTCCATGCAAGCGGCTAAAAATTGATGTGATGAAGAGAGTGAAAAAACTTAGAATTTTGAGTGAAACTAAACCAGGCGTGGGATTACGGCACACTGGCACATAAAATCTCTCATCTTTTATGAAGTTAGGTGTCGACCAATTTCTGGAGAAATAAGACTGCGACAGGTGAATCAACTGCTGGCTGCCGCTGCTGTTGCCCAAATGAGGAAGGAAGGCAGAACTTTTTTGCAGGGAAGGTGGTAGATCGCCGCACAAATGGCAATTGAATGGTTCTCGCAACAGAAACGGATGACCGGACTGCACACTTAACATACATGTAAATAAAACGTGTCATTTAGCCTTTTCTTACCACTACTAGTCCACTATTCTTCACCCTCGAGGCATTGACATCTAGCAGCCTGTTCGTTTCGCTGGTTTATTGTGCTGAAAGCACTGTTCGCTGGTTTATTGTGAGAGAAAAACACTGTTGGATGGCTGATGATTCTGCTGATAAGTCCAAACGAACAGGGTGTAGTACTCGCTCTGGTTTTTTTTTTCAGTTGGTCTGAAGATGGATCAATAAGAATTAATGGGCTATTCTATTCTTTTTTATTAGTCTATATTCAACTAACATTATAAGGTGGACTATTTTTTAACCCTATGAAATCCAAACATTTCCAAAGCAACGGTTTCTTTCCATCTAGAGAGAGAGTAGAGAGGGACTTTCGGTGTCAGATCGATCGGATACTACTTGCTAGTACTATATATATTTCATCTTATATTTACCTATCAACAAAGATTGCCGGCCATCCTCAATTCCTCATTCCTCATCCACGTGGACCGGATGGCAAGACCAACAGATACAAATAAAATCGAACCTAAAGTTGATGAAAGTGACCATTGACCAGCTTCTGATGATTCTTTTCCCCGGACCAAAGTTTGATCAAATATATAAATAAAATATTAATGTTTATGATGTCAAATAAATATACCAAATATATATCTCATAATAAATCTAATAGTACCTATTTTTTTATAAGAACCTGCTTGTCTAGTTAAGCACTGAAAGAACCGGTGTGGCTTTGCCACGCCCTACTTGGAGTGTGCCAGTGGATGAATGAATCTTGTTTTGTTGGGCCAGTGTACCTTAATTTTGTATTGCAGCAATGTTACTTTATAAACCAAGATTTTTTTTGCTTGTTGCCTCTTGGTAGAAGTGCGGTATTTATGTCTTTTGAAGATAAAGGGAAATTATTATCTGATTGAGGAACCAAAATTTTCTTTTGATCAAAAGTCTTTTTATCTTGTGAAGATTTAGGGACCTTAAAGTTTTTGTAAAGTTTTATCCAGTAAATTTTTCCCTGAAAAACAAATATTCCAGTCTATAATTTAACTAAACATAAAATGAAGGATATTTCAGACGCTTAACGTAGAAGTGCAACCAGTTATAATGTGTGTAAATCATAATGTACACACCAAATGCTTGTGAAAATGCGACATTATGGATGTTGTCATTCTTTTGGTATATCAGGGGCAACACTGTATTGGATGAAGCTCATAATCTTGGAGCTTGGAGCCAATGGAAAATATGGCAATGAAGGCAGTGTCACAATCATCATATTGACTCCTATGTTCAATGCTCTGAAATTGCATATAAGAAAAAAAAGCATATAAGGTGTGCCGGTATCAGCTACTTCTTCACCTCAATATTCGAGTCCAATTGTTACCTTTTTTATGTATAGGTCCCGGTAGCTCTGAAACTTGCTTTTTTTATTAGGAGGAAGGCTTCTGCAAAGTAAAGAGGTCATTGAGTTTAATATCTCTGTTAATTATTTTGCTGATGTAGAGCGCACTGTATCAAACTTGTAGGCAGGTAAATTAGATCATCAAACATAGAAAAGGGTTGAAAAGGTTCTGAAGTTCAAAATCACCTTGATGCTGGTGGAGCTGTGTGGTAAGCATCAGAAGTCTTTTTCCTCTGATTGATAAATTATTCTGATGCTTGCAGAGCAACTATGGCCATCTTTCGGGATTCCTCAGTCTCTCCCTCATCAAGAATCAATCTATGGAAATAGTATGCAGCAGCCTAACTGGCATATGAAACAGATGGAAGGATAATTATGCACTGATGATATGAAACAGAAATTGTGATAATGAAAGTAAAATGAAAATTGTGAGATGAAATAATCGTTTTGTGAATTGTTGGAGCCAGATGAGTGACAATAAGACTCAGAAAGACGCATGTTTCCAGCATTTGATCATCACGTAAGCTAAGCATAATTTTACTGCTAATGTTACCTTTGCTTTATCATTTGCTAGTCCAAGTTGCAAATCAGCCCACCAGAGGTTATTAAGATTAGTGGCTCTGACTGAACTCTAAACATTTTCTTTCAATCAAAACATTTGTGTAATTAAGTAGTATTGCCAAGTAATTATGCAAACCACTTGAGTTTTTTTCTTGGTTAAAATACACTCTGAATTCTTTTCCTTAAAGCAATCAGCTGTCTATTAATCTTACGGGCACTTTTTGTACTTGCTACTATTGAATGTAAGAAGAATGGATTAATTTAGGTGGATTATAGATCTGGTGTACCAACTACCAAGTAGAAAACTTGAGCTCTGAAGGAATGAAAATAGTTTGAATATATATCTTGATGTGAAAAATTAAAAGTTTCCCATCATATACCTTTTCTTTTCAGAGCTTAGGATCATAAGCAGTTGACATTGCCTTTGGTATGACCTGTTGCATACTTTCCCAGCTATTGTATACCCTTTCTTATATAACTACTCACGTTGGGAAAACAACTTAATCTGACCTGTAAATAAAGAGAAAAGAATAACGAATGTTTAGATTGTTTGAAGAAGCAGCAACCTTGCAGAAATCTGACCGTAGAACCATGACCTGCAAGCAAACTCGAGAATCAGTTATCCGGGCTATAGATGTGGCAGCAAAATCCTTTGCTGTCAGTAATAGCCTGTATGTTGGAACATAGACATACAGGGATGTCTCTTTCCCTCCCTTTCTCAATCCTTATATTTTGCTCCTGGAGCCGACATTCACCAATAGAGCATAATCTTTAGCCAATCACACGGCAACTTCATTTAACATCGCTGCAGCTCATACCGGCATGGTCGAGGGGAGTGGCTGTCTAAATGTGTCTAAATTAAAAGTTCAGAAACCATATTAGCTCAACCGTATGAAAACACATCTTGAAGTGCCAGAGTAAAACAAAACAGTACGCATCTGCAAAAGCTCCCATACTTTACATTCCTGTTCACGACACCGGCACTAGGACAAATTAAAAACCAACAAGCTCGTCTTCATAAACCAAGGTTTATCTTGAGAAATTCAATCTTAAAGCTAGATTACTACTCCAGTCCAAGTCCATCTCGTTCTAGGCCACCAAACTGGTGCGTGAAGAACTCCACCAAGTCCATCTCATACGCGATGTATGCCACCCTCTTGCGATTTCGTTTACCATGACCCCAACCCAAGGTGAAGGGGAATAGTCCATGACCTTTCCTACCTTTTCTATCACCTCCTTAGGGCCCATTCGTTTCCCCCTGAATCACCGCCAGGAACGCTTCCGGCCGGGAATCGTTAGTTTATTTGTATAAGATTTCATCGGCAGGAATGAATCCTGGTGTCAAACTGGCCCAAATGAACGAGGCTTTATGGAGATTGAGGATGAAGACACCGCCGCTGCTATAGAGCACGAGAGTGGATCCCCGACCGAAGTTACATCACTCCTCATTGGATTGCCAGGGTACGTCTGGGTCAGGCATTGCTGGTGGTATCCTAAAGGAAGTGCGGGGCCACGCTGCCGCTGCTGCGGCGCCTCCATCTTCAACTCTAGCTAGCTGAGTCCATACAGTCACGTGTGCATGATGAAAGCCCAAGTTTGGTTTTGGTAATTAATGACACCAAGTTGCTAATGCCATGTGTTAAGTGTTTTGAGTTAGGCATAAGCAACACATGTGATGAAGGTCTATGTGGCAAGGAGTGGTGGCCACAACATCACAAAGAGATGGTGCATGGACATGAAATGACGATCATGGTGGAGATGCACATAAAATGATGGACATGATGATCAAGTAGAGGAGACGGATCTAAGAGCGTAAGGCAAAGGTATAACCATAGGATTTTCCTTTTGCCGGTCTAAGATGAGTAGAGAAGTGATTGACCGGGTTTAGGATACATAGCCGACTATCAAGAGGGGCAATCACGGTTAGCTCAGGAATCAAGTGCCACTAGATCAATGTCTTGAGCATATGCATTAGGATCTAGTAGAGAGCTAATATAACGCCTCGAAAATTGTTTGTGAAATGCTAACACACATGCACTTGGTGGTGTACACTTGGTGGTGTTAGCACATTTGCGAAGGCGGTGGTGTTTGAGCGGTAGAGAGGGGTTTGGTTTCCTCTCTCCCTCCCGCCGAGCTTGCGAGGCGTGATTCGGTGCTTTTTGGGGAAGTGAAATGCCTTTTTTCTACTGCGCCGGAAGTCGAAAAAGAAACGGAGGTGAACAGCGGTCACTGTGGTGACCGGACGCTGCACCGGACACGGTCGCGGTTTGACCAGACGCGTCCAGTTAGTTCTCAGCAGTTGTTAGGCGCGCGAGTGTTAGGGTTTCCAACCGGCGTGTCCGGTCCCTCACGGAACCGGAGCGCGGTCAGGCACCCAGAGGGGCAGAGCCGGTCTTAGAGCCGACCGGACGCTCGGCGCGTCCGGTCACGTGCGATCGGACGCGTCCGGTCGTGGTGGGAGCTTACTAGACTCTGACCGGACGCCAGGTACAGCGCGTCCGGTCAAACGCTAGAGCGCGTCCGGTCACGGCAACGGTAACTTCTGACGCGTACTGTTCACGCTTGTCCTGTAGTGACCGGACGTGTCCGGTCACCCTGACCGGTGCGTCCGGTCAGTACGTTTTTCACTGCGTCGTCCGGTAACGGCTAGCTGTGTACCCCTTCACTTTAAATAGAAGATGTCCGGGGTTTGAGGGTAACTCTTGCACATTTTGAGACCCAGAGACATCCTTTGAGCTAGAGAACAACCCCTCCACTCATCTCTTTTCTTGGTTGCACATCTTGAGTGAGATTGAGTGAGATTCAAGTGCATAGCTTGAGAGTTGCATTCTAGAGGTACTTGATCTTCGAGTTGCTACGGATTTCTTGTTACTCTTCCGTGTTTCTCGACACGGTAGACGGCTTGGAGCAGCGGAGGAGATTGAGCTCACAATTGAAGATTGTTGGAGCCCTCACCAAGTGTTGTAAGGGGTTCTTGATCCTTCCCCACGGGAGTTCGCAAATTGGATACTCTAGTGGAGCTCGTGGCTTGGAGGATCCCCATCTTGTGTGCGTTTGTGCGACGCTCATCGAGGGCTCGACTCTTGATAGTCGATTAGTTCACGAACTGACAAGTGGGTGTATTGCCGCAACGAGGAGTAACTTGTTGGAAAGTAAGTGAACCTCGGTAAAAATCTTGTGTCATCTCTTTGCCTAGGATTTCTCTTGTGGTTGATCATTGTAATTGATTCTTCGAGTGCATTACTTCTCTACATCGTTGGTATAAGAATCAAGTCACTTGCTCTTTACTTTCTTGTACTATTCTTAGTGTAGCTTTTATCACATAGGAGTAAGTAGCTTAGTGACTTAGTCTTGTTGGTGTGTATTAGAGATCGTAGCCTTGCTTCACTAGAATTGTATGTGGCTTGCATAGTGTAGTTGAGCTAGTGCTAGAATTAGCTTAGCCATCTTTTATACTAATGTGGTTGTTTAGTGAAGCTTGTAGTTTTTAAATAGGCTATTCACCCCCCTCTAGCCATTTGAACCTTACACATGATACACGGAAGCGACCGCAAGCTTGTTGTCTTTGGTGACGCAGAGGAGCGGTTTGCCTCCGCCACGGATGGGGAGCTTTGTCAAGGAGATGTCTCCATTGGCCACCTTCACGCTGAGCTTGTACAGGCGATTTTCACATGTGGCTATGTTCTCGCGCTGTACATGGCCATGATCGTCGATGCACAGCCAGTGCGCCGCACCTTGGTAGCGGTCAGCGTCACCAGGGAGTAGCGGTCAGCGTCCAGGCACCTCATGCTCTAGCTACATGTGGTGGCGGAGTAGGAGTGGAGATAATAATGATCCCTAACAGTTCCACTATCAGATTTGGTGATGACGAGCAGCTGCGAGAAGGTGAAGCGCCCCTCTGCTGGCGTTGCCCCGTCGAGGTCGTTATCGGCGGCTATGACGATGGTATAGCCGCGCACGCAACCATAATCAGCAGAGCTCCACTCCAAAGGTGGGAGAACGTGACAGTCACCACCAGTGACCAGGTTACAAATGGCAAACAGGTGCCAGTCCATCTCCACCACCGTGCGAGGGGCGAGGCGCATCAGGACGATGATAAGGCGTGCCGCTAGGGGCTTGGCGTAGTTGAAGGTGCCGTCGTCGGCGACCAAGGAGGCGAGGGGGCTCGTGGGGCCGAGCGGTGACCCCGGCGCTAGCAGGAAGGTGGGCGGGAAGGCCGACGCGCGATGCGCCATCCGCGCCCACACCATCGCCCTGTCCATGCGATTGAATCCAGTGTCTTGCAGGAAGATGTCGAGGAGGCGCGTGCGGTGGTTGCCCTCCTGCAGCTGGCCCGAGCACAACATCTCGTGGAGGAAGGCTAGGTCAGTGAAGCGGCGGAGCCACCCGTGGCATGTCACAGCCAACATGAAGAGGGACATGACGCTGCCCACGTGGGAGAAGACCTCGCGAAGGAGGTTCTCCGGCAAAGCCGAGATGGCGTCATGGTGTGGGTGGGATGTGCTGGTGCCGGTGCTTGGGGAGAAGAGGTGGAGACGGTGGTGCGGCAGGTGCCATTGCAGTTGCGCTTGCCTTCGAGGCTGGCCACCTCGTGAGCCTGTGTGCTTTCCTAGACGGTGGTTGCTAGGTGAATGGGAATGGGAAGAAACGAATATAGAAGATGGATGGCTTAGATGGAGAGCTATCCTTGTTACCTCGGGTTTCTATTTTATGGGCTCTTAACAGGACACCAAATAAACGGGCTGTGGTCACACCAACAATACGGGTTGAGGCTGCAGCCCAAGCACGACACTAGCTATAAATGGAGTTAGGCCTTGTTTAGAGCAACCAGTCCCCAGTACAACTCCCCCCAATAAGATGATATTAGGATAACTCCCCAATAAGATGATATTAGGATAGCCCAATATCACTTTTTAAATTTATTGGGAGAGTTACAGCAGCAGTACCCCAATATATTTCCCCCAATACCCATATGAAAGGTGAGTTCCACAGGAGTGTAAGAGAAAATATGGCTGAAAAGTGGTAGTTGGGATGGTCCCTATGATATTGGGGGAGTTGTATCTCCCCCTTTCTTTGAGGGGAGATGAGAAAAAATATTAGTGGCCACAAAAAAATGGAGAGGTATTAGGGAACTGCTGGAGCAAGAAAAAAGCATAGTTGTCCCCAATATGACAGTTTTATGGAATAGGAGAAGGTATTGAGAAACTGCTGGAGATGCTCTTAGTTACTCCCCCAAAACTTTACACCCTATCACATCGGATGTTTAGACACATACATAGAGTATTAAATGTAGACTAAAAATAACTAATTGCACAGATTACGTGTATTTTGTGAGACGAATTTTTTGAGCCTAATTAGTTCATGAATAGACAATATCGTGCTACAGTAAACATGTGCTAATGACAGATTAATTAGTCTTAATAAATTTGTCTCATAGTTTACAGACAAGTTCTTTAATTAGTTTTTTATTAGTATTCGAACACTCCTTCTGATATCACATGCATCCAATGTGACACCCTAAAACTTTACACCCCTGAAACTAAATAAGGCCTTAGAACAAATTTTGGCAATTCAAACACTAAATAGACATGGTCATCAAATTTCAAAAATCATTTCATAACACTAAAAAATATATTATTGGGGCCTATAGAATTATCGAGAGAGAAAACTCACCATAAATTCTATTTACATAGATCTTTTTGCCTTCCAGTCCATCTACACACATTGCGGTTCATCTACACACATTGCGGTTCATAGACATACCAAATCTGCTCAGTTCATAGAAAGAGCTCTCAATCATCTTGTGTTGCACGGATAACATCATCATCTTGAACAATATGTAACAGGAAAATGCATTCTCAATTGTAACTCACCCTGAACACTGCAAAAGATGTCATGTTTATACTATCTTATGAACACAAAATATTGTCACAGACATCGATTTACAAGCCAAAATCCATTATCACCTCAACCACCCCATGCTTTCCATGTTCTCACTTGTACCTATCTTTTGTTTTTTGGAATTCTCCATTTCCCCGTTACTGTAATAACGGAAAGACAAGAAGTCTGATAAACAAAAACAGAAGGGAGAAAACATAGGACTAACCTACTTGAGTTAAGCAACTAGCCTAGCACTACAACTATACCCTTGCAACAAACACACTTTAAACTTTGAAGAGTACAACGTCCGAGACAAAAGCAGCTACAAGTTGGCTGGATAGCAGAACACTTGTGAACATAATCTACTATCTATTGTACCTAAATAGGACTCATTAAGCCACATCATCTCCTTGGGCCCGCTTGTCTTCAGCTTCATCGATGTAAATTAAACATGAGCACTTCACCTCATATCTGAACAGACTGAGAACCACTCCAAAACGTTGTCATGCACTTGCATGCTCCAAACGTTCCCACTCACAAGCAACTAATAAATAAATGGCCACTACATGCTCCAAACGTTGCTAACTGCTCCAAACATGCCACTCACAATCAACTAGCAATGAACAGCTACTACATGCTCCAAACATTGCCACTCACAAGAAATTAATAAACGGACACTAATGTGTTGCATTACAAAATCGTGCAGCAGTCTATGACCGAGGAGTCATTTGGTATTTATAAGCTACATATGCAGAAGCAAGCAAGGTTCCTGGACAATTCCATTCGTGCCCAATGCTGTCGTGCTAGCATTCTCAGTCCTAAGCGAACATGGATTCAGTAGCCTGCCTTCAGCATTGTTGACGATGGTTATCTACCATAATAAAGGGTTAAAATAAATATATAAAGGGCTAATAAATGATCGCCAACATAGGTTTAGGGTGCCAACTAACGAAATTCCATGAGTTTTGGTGAATCTATATTTTACAGGGGGTTATCAGAATAATTCAGGAATTGATATCTTCCACGAGAAGGAACCCACGTCAATCGGCCTAATCTCCACGTCACGAATACGCAAGAGGCTTCTAGAGGACACCAGAGGACTCCACGAGGAGGGCCACCACGAGGCGTCGCCAGGTGGGGCCGACCGGCCTCAACCCTAGGCCGACTGGCCCCTGGCCGCCGCCCCTCGGCTCCTTCCTTTGCAAGCTACTTCAACCGCCTCCAAGGATGCATCCTAACCCTACGTGAAGGTCGGTTTAATCCAAGGGCCACGATTCTATGCTCTAGGCTATATAAACGGGGCCTCAGACCCCCTCCAATGGGGAATTCATTCAATCAATTATCAACCAGAAAGCAGAAGACCAACCAGCAACTCTCATCTCCTTAGAGCTCCATCAGATCTAGGCATAGCTAGATTAGAATTAGAAGTAGCGGAGTCAAGCAGCCTTGGGCTCCAGATCTAGTCAAGAGGAGCTTGGTAAATCCAGTTCTTCTCTCTTGGATCAACATTGTTCTTCAGATATTCATCTAGTTCATCAGTTCTTCTAGTTCTTGATCTAGTTTATGTTCTAGTTCTTCTGTTCTAATTGTTTATGTTCTAGTTCGTAATTGTTCTAGTTCATTATTGTCTAGTTCTAGTTCATTGTTCTTGATCATTATTCTTGATACATTAGATATGATCTTGTTCTTAATCTATATTATATCCTTGATTATTATGAGATTAGTCTACTTTGATTATATATTTGGCATATATAGTTTATCATTATGTTTATACACATGTTTGCAAAGCACTCACCTCATTGAGTCATGGGTGGGTGGTCAACATTGTGTAAGTGTGGTACTTATACACTGTTTACCTGCAAATGCACTCTATACTCCGGGCCATGTGGTAGATCGCGGGTGTGACATTCTTGTTGAGTCCTTTGTAGTCCACTCCCTGAGTGTAGAACTTAGTAGAACGCAGTCTCATTACTTAGTTGTTACTCTGTTTCTCAGCTTCGTAATGGAGATGTTCCTTATTTATGGATATGAGATAACCTAGCCAATGATTGCATGATATAATTGCACTAATCAATGTAGATTATGACTAATAGTTAACAGATTACTTAGAAGTTATTCTCTTACTTTATATTCTGATCAATGACTTGCCATAGTAGTACTGCTCTAAGGAATATCATCTGAATGGTCTGATTATCATATATTTTATCTCTTTTTATTTGATTGATTCCTGTTTGAGAGTAAAGGATAGTGATTTCGAATATTCATATCACATGTGTAGAGTAGCCTTTAATTAATATGTGCCCATCTGTTTGTTCTCCTTTGGTTAAATATAAATAACGATACCTAGAATAAACTTGGGTGAAATGCTGCAACGGGTGTATTTATCTGTGCGCTTGCGGATATATACTTTAATATCTTTATATAGTTAAGTGGCATGAGTACAATACAACCATACTCTTGGTGTCATGTTAAGGATGACAACCTAACGCAAGTGATGCTAAGAAGTGTCAACAGGCATTCAGCAAGTCACAACGTAACTTACCTCCTCCATCCATCCCTCCAAATCAGATCCAATGGCTCAGAATAGATCCAGCCCTTCAACATATGAGACTTGGCTGTTTTTCAGACATAGCAGCAAAAGACAGTAGTTCACGGTTTGAAAAAAAAGACAGTAGTGCATATGGACACGAACATAGCAGCTCATTGCATTTCCAAAGCATAATAAAACACAGAAGTTCAGACACATTCATAAATCAGCTTATCCAGCAGCTAATCAATTAAGTGATAGTACTCAGTCAAGTGCTTACAAAGCTTCCATCAACTACTTACAAGTGTTGCTGCTCCTACATTCTGACATTCAGATGTCCACTTGATGCTTCATGGGCATTGTGACATACTTCACAAAATACTATAGTCAGCCCGCAAAATACTATAGTTAGCCCACAAAATACTATAGTTAACCCTGTCCAAAATACTACCTAACTAGGTGATAGAAGCTAGAATAGATCTTGAAGGTCTAAATTTACCAAGGTTGGAACTGTTATGAGCTTACAAAAATAATCAATGACAGTGTACTTTTGAAACTCGACTTCTCCTTTGTTGTTGTCATCATGTTCTCTTCTACTTGAGGCTCTGCCCCACCTTTTTTCTTTCTTTTTTTGCTACCAAGAAATTGAAAATAATTAGGAGAGGATGAGCAACAACTTATAAAAATGTCAACATTTAGATTGCAATAACATATAGAAATGTTCAGATTGCAATTACAACATACTTTTGCTTTCTTCTTTGCTGGTTGTAGCAGATTTGGTTGGTTTGCGCTTCACCTTACACAACTTATCTAACCAAGTTCTCTGTCTCTTTGATTTCTTTGACTAAACTTCCTTTTTCTTCTGCTGTGCAGCACTAAGGGCATCTCTTTCCTGCATATTTGGGTCAACATTTTCTTGACCATGACATGGGTTTTCATTCACAACTACATTACATGCATTGAGTTTATCCTCTAACCGTGTACCAAGGCAATAAACTCCATTGTCTAATAGCAAAGAACATTCCAGAGAGCTAGCCGCTTTATATGCCAAATTCAGAAATTTAGGGGATAGAAACTTGTACCGAAGTTGAGCTTCAAGTTTTGGGTTTTCTACCATATTTCTTCCCTCTCTATTTTCTATACTTCCTTTGCGGGCTTCTCTAGTCCATCTCTTTAACACATAGTGTGTTGGTAATATCTTTATATTAGTCACGTGATCAGTTTGCCCTTTTCTTCGATAACCTTCGTTGGCACATACATATCTACATGAAGTGACTTGACGATCGAATTTGCTTATATTTGTGTACCTTTTTCTCACGTCAAAGCCTGTGCGGCCACCATAGGCCACCCAGTGCCAAGCCTCATCAGGATTTCTGAACTTCAAACCAATTTCATGTATCTTCTTATCAGATTCTGCCATTCCCTTCCATGGCTACAGGACACGGACCACTATAGGGAAAAAAGGCTAAAGCACCTAATAGTTCTATCATGAAATCGAACAAATAGCCTTTCTTGGTTCACTAAGTCTTAGATTTGGAAGCATTCATGTATATGAATTCATTCTATTTTGCATCTGTAAGGCCTGAGACAAGAAACACTTACTGACCAATTTGAGATTTAGTGGTGTAAGTGCAATCAAGACCTATTTTGGGTTTTAGCGTTCATGACCACCAAATTAGAGGACTAATGAGATTTATCGAGATGACAAACAGGGAATCGAAAAACGAGGATGATGTACAGGTTGCAGGTGCCCCCAATTACAAAAGATGGCTGGACTTAACTCAAGGAGGTTTAAATTCCTGTATGTTTTGAATTTGAGTTAGAAAATTCTGTACTATATAGGGGGTCTCGAGGACAGTTGGTCAACTGTGCAACTAGATGCTCAAAATCCTAGAATAACATTCTCATACCCAGCTAAATCAGCCAGCTAAAAATCTCCTGATTCTTCCTATTTTGGCTAGGGCGGCAGTACCGCCCATAAACTACCATTGGGCTCTGGGGGTATTTATACCCCCAGGACCGGCCCACAACAGCCATCTTCTTCCTCTATCGGTTCATTTCGAGAACACATAGACCAGAGCTCACTCTCTCTCCCTCCATTGTTGCGCCTCTATCCCTCAAGCAAATCCTTGATTCCAACCAACAAAACTTGAGAGAAAAGGTAGCAAAACTCGATTGGAGAGCAGATCCACTGATTTTCAAAGTCTAAGAGCATTTGGTTCATGTTTGGCCGGCGGTTCTAAGGTTTGTTACTCTTGGAACTTGCTCCTAGCCGGCTAGGCATTGCCCTTGAACTTGCCAACTCGTGTGGTAGCCTTGGGAGGTTTGTAACCTCATTCTCGAAGCTAAGAAATCACCCCACATCTCAAGAGTTTATTCTCTTGATTTGAGAACGAGGGTAGAGCAAGCCTTTGTGGCAAGCCTAAGCCTTTTGTGGCTTCCTCAACAACATGGGCTTAGGCAAACCTTGGTGGTGAGCTAAACCACGGGATAAATCATTTTGCCTTGTGTGTTCTTGCCGGTTCTTATTCTTGCTTAACTGATTTTAGGGTTTGTGAACTCGATCTACTCTTTCACTAGGGTTCTGTGGTATCCAGTCTTTGAGCTGGACTTTATCTTCATATTGCAAAACCGTGCAGCTCATAGATCTAGCTTACTCTCTACAAATCTCTTCTCCCTCTGAGCATTATTCGTAGTGAAAGCATCTAGGCCCCAAGGTTTGGTTTCGGTAATTAATGACAACACTTTATTACCATGACTAACGTGTGTTTTGCAGAAACTTGGTAAGTTAGGTCATGGAGGTGATAACTGCTTTGAGCACTGTGGTATTCGTGTCCCTTGATGGAAATCGTCTCGGTTTTCAAAAGAGTGACGTCAAGATTAAGGACGGTTAGTTCCGGATGACGAAGTGTTGAGACACATTCGGAATAGTCGTTAGGATCTTCGTTTTTCTCTTTTGGCCGTACTATAAAGGGGGGCATGAATGGGTAGCTTGACCTAGGCGAGTCCTATGTTTAGCTGTGGTGCACACTTGTTAAACTTGGCGCTAGGCAACCCTAGAATAGCTCAAAGTTCAGTTGGAAGCAACTTGGTCGAAGTTGCGACGCGTTTCGAGAAGTTTCGGGCTGTTTTCCAGTCACCGGACGCGTCCGGTGAGTACGATCTGCGCTAGGGTTTCGGCCTTGACCACCGGACGCGGTCCTCGCGAGGACCGGACGCGGTGGTCAGTGGCTGACACGTGTCTCTCTGGGAGAACACCCATCGGACGCGATACTGGACTTGATCGGCGAGTCCGGTGCGAGTCCAGTAAGGTCCAGAGAGGATCGGACGCGTCCGGTCTTCAGCCATCGGACGCGGCCTCGCGTCCGGTGCGAGTACAGTAAGCACCCTTGCACGTCGGACGCGTCCGGTCACCCCTGACCGGCGCGTCCGGTGGTTCGTTTTCAAAATCGCGTTTTGACCGTTACGGGGGACCGGCGCGTCCGGTGAGTTGCACCGGCGCGTCCGGTGACCCCGTGTCAGAAAGTAACGGTTCATTTTCTTTGAGGGGTGTATAAATACAACCCCTCCACCTCTTTTAGAGGTCTCTTGCTCATTCAAACATCTGAGAAAACCCTTTAGAGTGCAAGGGAGTGCAAGAGCTCTAGTGAGGATAGAGATTTGAGAATCAAAGTTTGTGATTCCTCACTAGTGACTAGAGAGTAGCAAGTGTGCATCCACCTTCTCATTTGGGCTCGGTGTGGTCAAGTGAGAGTTCTAGCTTGTTACTCTTGGTGATCGCCATCACCTAGACGGCTTGGTGGTATTGGGAGTTTGGTGATCATCCGGCGGAGCTTGTGGATGACCCAACTCAAGTTGTGAGCGGTTTTGGGTGATTCGCCGCGACGGAGTGTCGAAGAATCAACCCGTAGAGAGCACTTGATCCTTGCGCGGATCAAGGGGGAGCGACACCCTTGCGCGGGTGCTCCAACGAGGACTAGTGGGGAGTGGCGACTCTCCGATACCTCGGAAAAACATCGCCGTGTTCCTTGCCCCTTTACATTCAAGCAATTACTTTATCGTATTTACTTTCATTACTTGTTTTACATTCCTAGAATTGCCATGCTAGACTAGGATTGGAAACTAGGGTGCAAAACTTTTTAACGGTAGACTCTCTAGGAACACAAGTAGACACTAGGGGTGAATTCCGGCTTGTAGGATTTAATTCTTGCAATTAATTTTTAGAGAAGCCCAATTCACCCCCCTCTTGGGCATCTTGATCCTTTCAATTGGTATCGGAGCCGTGTTGCTCCTAATTTAGGCTTTACCGCCTAGAGCAAGATGTCTAACGGGGAAGGACCACCTCCCACCTTTGATGGGGATGATTTTCCATATTGGAAAATCCGCATGGAGGCGCATCTCGAAGCCATAGATGTCGGGTGTCTTAGAGCCGCAACCGAAGGGCTTCCCGCTATCAAGGATCCCGCAAACCCCACGGGTGACGAGGAGAAGTACGACCGGTGGAATGCAAAGGCCAAAAATGCACTCTACCAGGGCTTAGGCAAAGATATCTTCAATCGTGTGCGTAATGCAAAGAACGCTCATGATTTGTGGCAAAATCTTTGTGCTCTCCATGAGGGAACTAAGAGTGAGCGTGAGGAACGCTATCATATTGCTTTAAAGAAAATTAATTCTTTTGAGATGCTTCCCAAAGAAAGTGCCAATGACATGTACACTCGCTTGAATGTTCTTGTAGAGGACCTCAATGCTCTTGGGCTCACTCAAATGAGTCAATCGGATGTTGCAAGGAGGATCTTGAGTGTGCTTCCCGTTGAGAAGTATGGTCACATTGTCACCGTGCTTCATCAAAGTGATCTCTCCACCGCAACACCGACTCAAGTATTGGGGAAGATCAATGCTCATGAGATGTACATGCACATCACTCCGGAAGAGGGCTCATCATCTTCCAAGAAGAAAGACTTGGCCTTCAAAGCTAGCCATGACAAGAAGAAGAAGAAGGGCCAAGCCATGATCGTGCAAGAAAGCTCAAGTGAAAGTGATATCGATGATGAATCACTTGCACTCATGGTGAGGAAGACCACCAAGATGCTAAAGAAGCTTAACAAGAGTGGCATCAAGTTCGATGGCAAGAAAAAGAAATTCTTCACAAGTAGCAAGAGAAAGCCCATCTCGGAGATGGATTGCTACAATTGTGGTGAACTTGGCCACCTAGCTCATCAATGCCCTAGACCTCCAAAAGACAAGTTCAAGAACAAGAACAAGGGCAAGAAGAATGATTCAAGTGATGAAGAAGATGAGAAGAAGAACAAGCCATACAAGAAGAAGGATGGCAAGAAGAAGGAGTTCTACAAGAAGAAGAAGGGTGGAAAGGCTTATATTGTTGGTGATTGGCTCACCGACATTGAATCATCTTGTGGCTCCTCCGAAGATGAGAGCGATGATGAGAAAGAGAAGGTTGCCGCATTTGTGATGGGGCCATCATCTTCACCAACATCTTCACCACCACCTTCACCGCCTTCTTCACCATCATCGTCCACTACTCACCTATGCCTTATGGCCAAGGGTGAACGTAAGGTACAAAACCATGATAGTGATGATGATGATGATAGTGATAGTGATGATGAATTTGATACACCTTCTTATGATGAACTTGTAAAATTGCTAAACAAATACACTAAAATCATAAGAAGGACTAGAAGTGAAAATGATGATCTTCAAAATGAAAATGAATCACTCTCATCTAAGCTTGAAAATGCTCAAAAGACTAGTGGTGAGCTTAGAGATCAAAATGAGATTATGTCTTCTACTCTCAAGGAGCTCAAAACCTCTAACAAAGAGCTTAAAGATCAACATGATAAACTTGAGAAGAAGCATGATGAGCTCATCACTAGACATAGCTCTCTAAAAGACAAATACACCACATTAAAAATTGACTATGATAGTCTTGTGGTTGCTAATGAACTTGCTCTTGAGACACATGATGCTACTAACTATGTTGTTAAGTGTGATATAGCTACATCATGTGATGACTTGATCATTGAAAGCATTGAGCAAGGTTCTAGTAGCAAAGGCAAGAGTGTGGTTGAGTCATGCAACCATGATGATTATGCCAAGATCAAGTGTGAGAATGAGAAGCTTGCAAATGAGAACAAGAAGCTCAAAGGTTTGATGGCTCTTGAGAAGCAAACAACAAATGAGTCACTCATTGAAGAGAACAAGAAGCTCAAGCAAGAAAAAGAGCATCTCAAGACCGGCTTAAGCAAGTTCACAAGAGGCCAACATTTGCAAAGTGAGCTCCTCATGAACACCGTAATGAAGATGGATAGAAGTGGCATTGGGTACTTGGCAAATCAAGAGAAGAAAGCAAAAGCTCAACAACAAAGCAAGTCAAAGCCCAAGCCAAAGAGATGTGTTGAGTGTGGTCAAGAAGGTCACTTTGCTCATGAGTGCAAAACTCCACCACCACAACCCTTGCCCAAGCATGCTAGACCCTTTGCCTTCAATGCTCATTACATGCTAAGAAAAGATTCAAATGGAAAGATGAAAGTCATGTTTTTGGGTCCCCCAAATAAGAATAGGCCAAAGAAAATATGGGTTGCCAAGTCACTAGTTGAGAAAGTCAAGGGCCCCTCTCAAGTTTGGGTCCCTAAACAAAAAGCTTGATCTCTTGTGTGTAGGTGAACTACAAGACCGGTGGATCTCATTGGGTTATTGATAGTGGTTGCACTCAACATATGACCGGTGATCCTCGTATGTTCACCTCCATTGAAGAGAATGGGATATGCCAGGAGAAGATCACATTTGGAGATAATTCAAAGAGCAAAGTCAAGGGTATAGGCAAGATTGCAATATCAAATGATCACTCACTCTCAAATGTGCTCTATGTTGCTTCATTGAGTTTCAACTTGTTATCCGTTGGGCAACTTTGTGACCTTGGCTTCCAATGCTTGTTCACACCAAATGAAGTTGAAGTTTCAAAGATAGATGACAAGCAAGTGATATTCAAAGGCTTTAGATACAACAATCTTTATCTTGTTGATTTCACCTCCGAAGATGCAAACTTGATGACATGTTTGTTCACCAAGACCTCACTTGGTTGGCTTTGGCATAGGAGGCTTGCACATGTTGGAATGAGCACTCTCAACAAACTATTGAAGAAAGAACTAGTGAGAGGATTGAAGGATGTGAAGTTTGAAAAGGACAAACCTTGTAGTGCATGTCAAGCGGGCAAACAAGTTGCAAACACTCATCCCACCAAGGCTTTCATGTCAACCTCAAGAGTGCTAGAACTTCTACACATGGATTTGTTTGGGCCTACAACATACAAGAGCTTGGGTGGTAATCTCTATTGTCTTGTGATAGTGGATGACTACTCAAGATATACATGGACCTTCTTCCTTCATGACAAATCCGAAGTGGCAAGTTGCTTCAAGAAGTTTGCAAAGAGAGCTCAAAATGAATTTGAAGTCAAGATAAAGAAAATTAGAAGTGACAATGGCAAAGAGTTTGACAACACCAACATTGAAGCTTATTGTGATGAAATTGGAATCAAGCATGAAGTTTCTTCAACCTACACTCCTCAACAAAATGGTGTAGTTGAGAGAAAGAACCGGACCTTGATCACTCTTGCAAGAACAATGTTAGATGAGTACAATACTCCGGAAAAGTTTTGGGCCGAGGCAATCAACACCGCATGCTATGCTTCAAATCGCCTTGTCGGTGTTCGGACCCCGGGGGGCCCTAAACCAACGAGTAAAATGCTGCGTGTCCCTTTCCTGGATGGTGATGCAAGGAAAAAACACGGGGGTTTATCCTGGTTCGAGCAAAGAAGGCCCTACGTCCAGCGGGGGGAGAGATTTGTATTTCCTTGCACCGAGGTGCTTGTGTAGGGGCTACAAACTGGCGAGAGAGGGCGACGAGCCCAAGTCTCAAAGGAGAAAAAGAAAGAGTACAAGATGATTGCTTGAGATGTTGATCGCTATGTTGTGTATGACTGGTTGTTCGTCGTCCTTCTCTAGGGCCCTGGCCTACCCTTTTATAGGACGGGATGAGGCCAGGACGATGGAGCCTTGAAATGATGTTTTGTCGATCCTGTTGAGACGGCTGTAGCGACGGGCCTCAGGAATGGGAGGCCATCCTATGGGACGTGATGTCATAGGCGTCGAAGTGACCCGGAGCGTCGTGCCATATCGTCCTTTCTTCCCTGTTGCGCCGTGTCGGTGGTCGAGGTCGGGTCGAGGTAGGGTCGAGGCCGAACGGATAAGTCCGAATCCCCGGAATCCTGGCGTACGGGCCTTGTCGTATCCTTCCTCGAGGGTTAATAGTGACACACAGGATGAGGCATGGCGGGTACAGTGACGTTTTTCACCTCCCATCACGGGATGGGCGATAAAACAGTGAAAACTGACACCGGTATTGTTCCCACGTCGACCCAGGCCGTGGCCATACCGGTAGGTGGCGGTTGGTAGGTTGCATTAAATGCTTTGACTTTTCGTCCCGTGGTAGGTGGGGACTGAGGGGGTCGAGCGCCTCGACCCGGGCTCACGCGAGTCGGAACGCCCGGGGCGGTCGAGCCCCGTGCGGGTTGGAATGCGGTCGAGGCCTCTCGTCGAGGGGGGCTCGTACGAGTCGGAGACGGGGCGCGGTCGAGGCACTTCGTCGAGCCGGCCTCGTACGAGGCGGACCTGTCGCACGTAGTGGGCTGTGCTTTATTGCGACTTAATCGTTTTAGTTTTTATGATCGTTAAATGTGGGGTACCCCTATACTATTGGTACCGACAGTAGCCCCCGAGCCTTTAGGTGAGTGTACGTTCACTCTCCTAGAGGTTTTTAGCTGATGAACTGGAGTCATAGCGCTGTTCGCTTCCTTGACAGGGACATCTGAGTGCTTCCAGGACTTCTTCCGGTGGGGGCGCGCGAGCGCACCCGCCGGGTGTAGCCCCCGAGGCCTCGGTGGAGTATTGAGAAAATCTCCTCCGAGGTCTTTAATCGTGGTTTGCTAGGGAACAGTTGATGCGGCTGAGCCCCCGAGCCTTGTGCGCACAAGGTCGATCGGAGTTTCTGCCGTCTTTCGTTGTCCGTCCCTCACGCTCATCCCATGGAGAGGAGGAGGAGGGGTGGGGATCGTCGTACTACCCCGTTCGGGCGAGCGCGACGACCTCCGGTGAGCTACTAGCGGGGAGACTCGAGTGAGAGTCCGTGCTCCAGTCGTTAGGAGTTGGCTTGGGGCCCGGAGGCACTCTCAAATGATGCCAAGGAGTGGTCGTGCGGATGTCGGTTCCCTGCGACGGGATCCGAGGGCTCGATGCCTCCCCCGAGGGGATTCCTGCTCCGTCCTCATCCTTTGGCCTCGAATACGTCTCGGGGTGCCTCGAGAGCGTGGCTCGAGCCCTGGCCGTGTACGGGCGCATCCCTGGTCGTCCCTTGCTCTGTTGCTCGAGGGCGGCTGTCGAACCCAGGTCGAGGGCCAGCCTTCGCTTCCTCGAGACTTAAAATGGGTCCGGAGCCCGTTAGCCGAATCTCGGAATATCCGTCCGCGGATCTCGCCCCGCCCGTTTAGCCAGGCGCGCCTTTTTAGGGCGAGATCGGCGCGGTAGTGGGCGGCGTGGCGTTCGGTTACTGCGTGGGGACGGCCACGTGCCCCGCTCCTGTAAGGCAAGAAGGACGGTTAGGTGGGCGCATTTATTACGGGAAACTGTTGCTACCTTTTCGCGCGGCCGTTGAACTTCTTCCCGGTCTATAAAAGCGCGGCCCTGGGGTCTGTGTTCCCCTCCGGTTCTTTGCGTTCTTGCCATTCTTTGCCTTAGGAAACCCTAGCCCCCTTGCGCTTTCCGTCCGCATTGCCGCCGCCGCCGCCCTTTTTCCCTGCACCTTTCCTCCCCGCCGGCGCTAATGGCTGGAAAGAGCCAGTTTGTCGCTACCGACGGCTGGGCCTCCTCTTCCGTGACGGAGAAGAAGCTGGAGGAGCTGGTCGCGGATGGGTTGCTGCGGCCGAGGACGAGCCGGTCGCGGCCGGAGTGGATCGCGCCGCCGTCGACCCATCGGGAGCCGGCCCCCCCGGAAGGCTACGTGGTGAGCTTCGTAAGCTTCCACGAACGGGGGTTCGGTATCCCGTCGTCAGCCTTCATGCGGGCGCTCCTCCACTACTACCGGGTGGAGCTCCACCACCTCGCCCCCAACGCCATTGCGCAGGCCGCCATCTTCGCGGCGGTCTGCGAGGGATACCTCGGGGTGGAGCCGCAGTGGAACCTGTGGCTCCACCTTTTCAAGGCCGAGCTTTTCGCGCGGAACGCGGGAACGAAGGGCGCCTTCTACGCCGTGCGAGTAGGGAGCTGCGTCCTCCAGTTGAGGTCGAGTCGGACGGAACAGTACATCCCGGCGCGCCTCATCTCTTCGAACAGCGGGTGGCATACGGGCTGGTTCTACCTCCGCAACGACGAGAACCAGCTGCCGAAGTATACCGGCCGCGTGCTGACCGCCCGGGAGCACAACTGGGTGTACGGCGTGCCGGACGTCGAGAAGCCGCGCCTGGACCCGCTGCTGGCGGCGCTGCAGCAGCTTCGTGCTCGAGGCCTGACGGCGGCGGCAGTAGCGACGGCGTTCCACCGTCGCCGGGTGATGCCGCTATGCCGACGCCGCCTGCGCCTCGACCAGATGACCCCGGAGGCGTCTTTGGAGGGGAGCCGGATGTCGCACGAGACCCTCACCCCCGAGGAGGGGCTTCGCCGAGCCCGCCGGATGGTGGGGACCTTCAAGGCGGAGGAAGCCGATCTGCTCCCCATGAGGCCCACTGAGGGGTTCGAGCCCGTGGTAAGCTCCTTAGTACGCTCGTCTTTTTAGTTCGATTCGCGTCTGAGACCTTCCCCTGACCCGGTCGACGCCAATGCGCAGGACTTATCGGCGTTGCGGGAGACCCGACCGCCGGTTCCGGAGGATCAACCGGCTCGGGACGCTCGACGGGAGCACGCCTCGAAGAAGAAGGCGGCCAAGGAGTCGACCAAGAAGCGGGCGGCCCGGAAGTCCAGGGAGAAGGAGGCGCGGAGAAAACTCCGGCGCCAACAGGCCATCGACGGGCTCCCTTTAGAGCCGTCGCCCTCCGAGACCATGTCGGGAGAGGACGACGGCAGCAGCGGCGAGGATGACGACGCCTTGTCGCGGTACGAGGCCGCGACCGGGCTAGGGAGCCTCCCCGACATCCGCCCTCTGCTGGAGCCCCTCGCGGGGCCATCCTCCTCGGTCGTTGTGGTCGAGGAGGTCGAGGAGGACGACGAGGAAGAGGAGGAGAGGAAGAAGAAGAAGGAGGAGGAAAAGAGGGAGGCGGGCCCCTCGGCGGGAGGGGTCGCCCCGCCCCAGACCCAGCCAGGTGGGTCGACAGGGGCGCCTGCCCACGCCCGGGCCCCGCAAGCTCAGGCGGGGACGGGGGTGGGGGTGCCGACATCGTCGTCGGCGGCGCCTTTGTCGGGCGTGAAGACCCGAGGCCAGTTGGCCTCGGAGGCGCAGAAAGCGCGTGGCGGCGCACCGGCGAGAGCCCCGAGGAGCGCCCGGTCCGCGGGTGGGGCTGCCGCGAGGCCGCCGCCTGCGACCTCGAGCGGCTCGGACCGTGGGGGGTCGAGGCCCCTGGTGCCGATTTCTGGGTAAGCTTCTGAACAGAAAGGGACTCGTCTTATTTCCTGATTTCGTCGATCGACTCATCCTTTTTATTTTTCAGGCTGAAGCGGAAGGCGGAGACCATGGGGCCCACCCCCGTGAAGTCCCTTCGAGCCAGCGCCTCCGTCCTCAATCGGTCGGCGGCCCAGGACGCTGCCTGGGTCCGCGAGGTCGAGGCGGCGAAGGAGCGCCGTCGGCAACGGGAGGCCGCGGGTGCCTTGACGGCTGTCGGCCCCGATCCTGCGGTGGCGGGGTCAGAGCCGGCAAGGACGGCGGCGCCTGGCCCGGTCGAGGCGGAGCCCAAGGCGCTGCCCTCGGCTGAGGCCACCGTCGAGGTGGCCACAGAGGAGGCGGCCGCAGAGGGGGCTGCACCAGCGCCGGAGCAGGAGGCGGCGCCGGCGAGGGAGCCGCAGCCGCAGGCCACACCCGTGCCGGAGCAGGAGGTGGCGCCGGCGAGGGAGTCGCAGCCGCAGCAGGACCTACTGGCGCGGCCGGTGGGTATGACGGAAGGTGGGGCCGTCGGGCCTTCTGCCGGAGCCCCGGAGGCGGCGACGCCGGAAGTTGAGGCGCCGGTCGCGGGGGTACCGGCGGTGGGAGCGCCGGCGTCCGAGCCGCCGTCGGGCGAGATACCGGCCGCAGGGGCGTCTACGGCAGAGGTGCCGGCTCCGCAGGCACAGGCTGCCGAGGAGCCGGTCACTGCCGAGGGACAAGCGCCCGTGGTCATCGTCCTCGACGACGCCCCCCTGGACAAGGGAAAGGAGATCGTGGGGGCCGAGGAGGGCGAGACCACAAGCCGGGCGGAAGCCTCGGCCCCTGCCGGGGGTGCGAGCGAAGCCGGCCCTTCGTCCGGGCCGGGAGGTGCCCCGGCTGGGGCGTCTTCGTCGTGGCCGGACTTCGCCGCGCTGGCGATAGCGCGGGCCGAGGAGGAGATCCCGAGGTGGGGAGGGCCGCCCCTTGCGTTCAAGGACGCCGCAAACCTCGACGGCGAGCCCATCCTCGTCCTGAACGACAGGGATGAGGTCCACCGCTGGCAGTACCTCGAGGGCGTCCGCCAACACCTCGCTCGGCTGCTCAGCGTGGCGTCCGACGCTGTCACGCGGGGCATGCTGGACGCCACGGAGGTATGACCAAGTCGCCGGCTTACTCCGTGGGTCTTCGTGTCTTTTTCCCTTGGACTCATTACGTTTTTTGATTTTTCTTGAATTAGGAACTCAAAGAGGCCTCCCGCCGAAAATCACTCTTCATCCGGGGTGAGAGTGGTGTGTGGGCGTCGCTGTCTCGGCAACGGGCCCTGGTCGAGGAGACCCAGAAGAGGCTCGCCGATCGGTCCGCTGAGATGGCGGAACTGCGCACCGCCTTCTCGACGGTGAAGGAAGAGGCGATGCAGGCGTGGGCGGCGGAGGCCTCGATGCGCACCGAGGCAGACAAGGCCCGGGAAGAGGCTGCCCAGGCCCGCCGAGACCTCGAGCCCCTGTCGGCGCGGGTCAAGGAGCTCGAGGAGGACGTCTCCCAGGTTGGCCGTCAGCGGGACGCCCTCAACGTCCAGATCGGGCAGGTGACAGCCCAGCTTGGCGCGCTGAAGGGCGAGGTCTCGGTGCTGAATGGGGCCGTCCAGGAGAAGGACGCGGCGCTCCAGACCGCCCTCCAGGAGATCGCGGCCCTGAAGGCGGCCGTTCGTGAGAAGGACAGCGCCCTCCTGGGGCTCGAACGGACGTGCGGGGGGCTCGGCGACGAGGTCGTGGGTTTGAAGACTCACGTCGAGGGTAAGTACAATCTTTTGTAGTTATGCCGTCGGCGCGTCGTATTGGGTGCTAATGTTAGCTTGTCGTTTTCCAGAGCTGGAGCGCGAGAACCAGGAGGCCCACTCGACCGCGAACTCCCTGCAGAGCCTCCTGGAAGCCGAGACTCAGAGGACCCAGTTGCTCGAGGGCGCGATCACCACCGTGTGCGACGGTCTGGGGGTCGGACCCGACGCCGACACCGGAGAGGACGCCCCAGGGAACTGCTTCATCCGTCGGATGGCCGCGCTAGGTCATTTTGCCCGGGAGAAGATACGGGACAGCCTCCACCACGGCGTAAAGAGGGCACTGGCCGTCGTTCGCTCTGGTTTTGTGTTCGACATGGAGCTCGTCGCCGACGGCTTCATCACAGACCCGGAGCGGACGGACGCGGAGAACGCAGATGCCTGCTTGGATCTGATCGAAGCTGCGGAGGGGCCTGGGAGCCGCCTGGCCTCGCTCTTCGAGCCCGAAGTGGTGCCGCCTGCTGACGACGAAGGCCTGTGAGCCAAATCTGGGCACGGAGGCCCGTGTAATAAGTTAGTTATTTTGAATTTTGATCGTGGTGGCCCTGGGGGCCTTAAGAACTCAAAACTTAAACTAGTTTGTGACGAATCTAGTTTTATTCGAGCCTTTTTTCCCTTTCGGCCTGGGTTGTGTTCTCATACGATTTACTTAACGCGCAGTCACGCCCTTTGGCGTGGGGAGTGAGCGGAGGTACCGTAGCCTCGGGGGCGTAAGCGATCTCGCGGCTCGACTGCCCTCGAGCTTCAGGGTGCTCTTGCGGCCTTGTAGATCGTGTGAGAAACTGGCCTAAGCGGCAGGGAGTGTGCTACTCTCTTTCAAAGTTAAGAACCGTTATAAGACCTACTTATCGTGCGGTTGCGCCCCTAGAAGGCATGAGGGGTGAGTGGAGGTACCGTAACCTCAGAGGTTGAAGTGATACTCCTGACTCGAGGGCCCTTTCGAACCTTAGGGTGTTCTTGCAGCGAAGTCGATTGGAAAAGCGGTTCTTAAATTTTTGAAAGAGAGTACGAGTTTTTCCAGGGACTGGGGGGTCCCCCCCCTTGTAGCCCCCGAGGGAGGGTCGATTCTGGGAGTGCAGAGTCGATCCTCCCTCAATGTGAAACGACAGCTTGAACATCGCTGTAGTCTTTATTGATGAAAAAGGAAATACAAGGCCTCGAGGCTTTCTAAGGAAAAAAGCGACGTAGCTGTTCAATGTTCCAAGCGTTGGTGAAGATTTCGCCCTTCTCGTTGGATAGCTTATAGGTGCCCGGCTTTAGTACTTCTGCGATGATGTACGGTCCTTCCCATGGTGGCGTGAGTTTGTGGCGTCCCTTGGTGTTCTGGTTCCGGCGCAGCACCAAATCACCGACGTTGAGGTCACGCCTGCGTATGTGTCTGTCGTGGTAACGTCGGAGACCCTGCTGGTACCTGGCAGAATGCAACAAAGCCACGTCTCGGGCTTCCTCGAGCTGGTCGAGGGCGTCCTGTCTTGCGGCGTTGTTATTTCCTTCGTTGTAGGCTTTTAACCTTGGGGATCCGTACTCTATATCTGTCGGAAGCATAGCCTCGGACCCGTAGACTAAGAAGAACGGAGTGAACCCCGTGGCTCGACTCGGCGTTGTTCTCAGGCTCCACAGGACCGAGGGTAGCTCGGTGGCCCATCTTTTGCCGTGCTTGTTTAGCTTGTCAAAAATTCTGGGTTTCAGGCCTTGTAGGAGCATGCCGTTGGCGCGCTCTACTTGGCCGTTTGTTTTTGGATGAGCTACGGCCGACCAGAGCACGCGAATGTGATGGTGGTCACAGAAATCCAGAAACTTTTTACCAGTGAACTGGGTGCCGTTATCAGTGATAATGCAGTTCGGAACCCCAAATCGATGGATGATGTCGGTAAAGAAAATCACGGCTTGTTCGGACCTGATACTGGTGATGGGACGAGCCTCGATCCACTTAGAGAACTTGTCGATTGCGACAAGCAAATGGGTGAAGCCACCAGTAGTTCTTTTCAGCGGTCCGACGAGGTCGAGCCCCCAAACGGCAAACGGCCACGTGATGGGAATGGTTTGCAGAGCATGTGCCGGGAGGTGAGTCTGCCTTGCATAGTACTGACAACCTTCGCAGGAGCGTACTAGTTTGACGGCGTCGGAGACAGCAGTCGGCCAATAGAACCCTTGTCTAAAGGCGTTCCCGACGAGGGTTCGAGGCGCAGCGTGGTGACCGCAAGCCCCCGAGTGTAGGTCGTTGAGCAGGTCCCTGCCTTCCTTGTTTGTGATGCAACGTTGGAGAATGCCCGTAGGGCTGCGGCGGTACAGCTCCCCACCGTCTCCAATGATCACAAAGGTTTTGGCCCGTCGAGCGATCCGTCGAGCCTCGGTCTTACCCGAGGGGAGGACTCCTTGGATAAGATAGTCGAGGTATGGTGCGCGCCAATCAGTCTCGATGTCAGATGGGGGGGTCGATCTTTCCACCTGCATGGCCTCGGCCCCGGTCGAGGGGGCCTCTGCCTCAGGTGGGGGGTCGAGCGACGACCCGTCGACCCCTCCGTCCAACCCAAGGTCGACGGATGGCCTTTGGAGATCTTTTGCGAAAACGTCAGGTGGGACCGTAGTTCGACTTGACGCGATTTTTGCGAGCTCATCAGCGGCCTCATTATATTTGCGTGCTATGTGGTTGAGCTCGAGGCCATGAAATTTATCCTCGAGGCGTCGTACCTCTTGGCAGTAGGCTTCCATCTTGGGGTCGCGGCAGCTCGAGCTCTTCATGACTTGATCGATCACTAGCTGGGAGTCGCCTCGAACATCGAGGTGTCGGACCCCGAGCTCGATGGCGATTCTTAGCCCCGTGACGAGCGCCTCGTATTCGGCGACGTTGTTGGATGCAGGGAAATGGAGCCGGATGACGTAGCGCATGTGAACCCCGAGGGGTGAGACGAAGAGCAAGCCCGCGCCTGCTCCTGTTTTCATCAGAGACCCATCGAAGTACATGGTCCAGAGCTCGGCCTGGAGCTGTGTGGGGGGGAGCTGGGTGTCGGTCCATTCAGCCAAGAAGTCTGCCAACACTTGTGACTTTATGGCCTTGCGCGGTGCATAGGACAGGGTCTCGCCCATGAGCTCGACCGCCCACTTGGCAATCCTACCTGTGGCTTCCCGGTTCTGGGCTATCTCTCCCAGGGGGAAAGAAGAAACCACAGTAACTGGGTGGCCCTCAAAGTAGTGTCGGAGCTTACGCCGTGTCAAGATGACAGCATAGAGCAGTTTCTGGATTTGGGGGTAACGGACCTTGGTTTCTGAGAGCACTTCACTAATGAAATAGACCGGCCTTTGGACGAGCAAGGCATGAGCTTCCTCAGCCCGCTCGACGACCAGGACTGCGCTGACTACCTGTGATGTCGCAGCGACATAGAGTAGGAGCGGCTCTCCTGGGGTTGGAGGGACGAGGATTGGCGAGTTAGAGAGTGTGGCCTTGAGCTTGGTGAGTGCTTCCTCAGCCTCGAGGGTCCAGGAAAAATGCTCCGATTTCTTCAAGAGGTGGTACAGAGGGAGCGCTTTTTCGCCAAGGCGCGAAATGAAACGGCTGAGCGCCGCTAAGCAGCCCGTGACCCTCTGTACGCCTTTCAGATCTCGGATGGGGGCCATTTTGGTTGTGGCAGAGATTTTTTCTGGATTGGCCTCGATGCCCCGCTTGGACACGATGAACCCCAGAAGCATCCCTCGGGGGACGCCAAAAACGCACTTTTCTGGATTGAGCTTGATATTCTTTGCTCGAAGGCATTTGAAGGCAACGTCGAGGTCGTTTATTAGATTGTCGGCTCGTTTGGTCTTGACTACGATGTCATCGACGTATGCCTCGACGGTCGGTCCGATGTGTTCTCCGAAAACGTGCTGCATGCATCGCTGGTACGTTGCCCCTGCGTTCCGGAGACCGAAGGGCATCGTGACGTAGCAATACATGCCGAAGGGGGTGATGAATGAAGTCGCGAGCTGATCGGACTCCTTCATTTTTATCTGATGGTAACCGGAGTAGGCATCTAAGAACGAAAGAGTTTCACATCCCGCAGTTGAATCAACGATTTGATCAATGCGTGGCAAAGGAAAGGGAACTTTCGGACATGCTTTATTTAAACTAGTATAGTCTACACACATCCTCCACTTCCCACTCTTTTTCCTAACTAATACAGGATTAGCTAGCCATTCGGGATGGTGAACTTCCTTGATGAACCCGGCCTCCAGTAGCTTGTGGATCTCTTCGCCGATGACCCTGCGCTTCTCCTCGTCGAAGCGGCGCAGGCGTTGCTTCACCGGTTTGGACCCGGCCCGGATCTCCAAGGCGTGCTCGGCGACTTCCCTGGGTATGCCCGGCATATCCGAGGGACTCCACGCAAAAATGTCGATATTTGCGCGGAGAAAGTCGACGAGCACGGCTTCCTATTTCGGGTCGAGGGTGGCGCTGACGTTCAGCGCCTTCCCATTGGGATCAGCGGGGTCGAGGGGCACGAGCTTGACGTCTTCCGCGGGCTCGAAGCTGCCGGCGTGTCGTTTCGGATCGGGAATCTCGTTGGCGAGACCGTCGAGGTCTGCAGCCAAGGTTGCCGATTCCAAAACCGCCTCGCCGTGCTCGACGCACTCGACGTCGCACTCGTAGGCATGTTCGTATGAGGGCCCCACTGTGATGACGCCGTTTGGGCCGGGCATCTTGAGCTTGAGGTAGGTGTAGTTTGGTACGGCCATGAACTTGGCGTAGCACGGGCGTCCGAGGATGGCGTGGTATGTCCCACGGAATCCGACCACTTCGAAGGTGAGGATCTCCTTCCTGAAGTTGGCCGGTGTGCCGAAACAAACGGGCAGATCGACCCGTCCGAGGGGTTCTGCCCGCTTCCCTGGCACGACACCGTGAAAGCCCCCGACGCTAGGTTGCAGGCGCGCCCTCTCGACCCCCAGGAGGTCGAGGGTTTGTGAGTAGATGATGTTGAGGCTGCTTCCGCCGTCCATGAGTACCTTAGTGAGGCGCGTGTTGGCGATGACGGGATCAACGACAAGTGGGTAGACCCCCGGATTGGGGATGTAGTCCGGATGATCATCACGGTCGAAAGTGATGGCCACCGCGGACCAATCAAGGAAGCGAGGGACCGCCGTCTGCACGGAGAAGACCTCACGCCGCTCTCGCTTGCGCTGGCGCGCTGAGAGGCGGGTTGAGGGTCCTCCGTAGATCATGAAGCAGTCGTGGATCTCGGGGAATCCCTCCTCCTTGCCATCACCCTTTGGGTCCTCCTTCTTGTCGGCGGCCTTGTTGCCAGCGCCCTCAAAGTACCTGCGGAGCATATGACAATCCTCGAGGTTATGGTTAGTGGGCCCCTTGTGGTAAGGGCACGGTTCCTTGAGCATTTTGTCGAAGACGCCCCCGCCGGGGGGGCCTCGAGGCTTCTTGCGTTCGGTAGCAGCGACAAGCTCGTCGGCCGGGGCCTCGAGCTTGCCCTGCTGGCCCTTCTTCTTCTTGCGGTTGTTCCTTTTGGAGCCTCGGGCGGAGCTCGCAGGATCGTCGGTCTTCTGCTTGCCAGTGCCCTGCTCGCCGCCAAAGATGGCACCAACTGCCTCCTCGCCGGCGGCGAAGTTGGTGACGATGTCCATCAGCCCGTTGGCAGTGAGCGGGGTGTGACGCCCCAACTCTCGGACCAATTCCTTGCAAGTGGTGCCCGAGAGGAAGGCCATAATTACATCAGAGTCGGTGACATTGGGCAGCTCGGTGCGTTGTCTGGAGAAACGCCGAATGTAATCCCGGAGGGATTCACCTGGCTTCTGCTTGCAACTCCGGAGGTCCCACGAGTTGCCGGGGCGCATGTAAGTTCCCTTGAAGTTCCCCTCGAACACCCTTACGAGGTCGCCCCAGTCGTGGATCTGTTGGGGCGGCAGGTCCTCGAGCCAGGCTCGAGCGGTGTCGGAGAGGAACAGGGGGAGCTGGCGGATGATGACTCGGTCGTCGGTGGCCCCGCCCAACTGACACGCCAAGCGGAAGTCGGCGAGCCAAAGTTCGGGTTTGGTCTCGCCGTTGTATTTGGCGAGAGTCGTGGGAGGGCGGAACCGTGCTGGCAGTACCGTTTCGCGGATTGCCTTGCTGAAGACCCGAGGGCCCGGAGGCTCGGGCGAAGGGCTACGATCCTCCGAGCTGTCGTAGCGCCCGCCCCTGTGCACGTGGTAGCCTCGAGCCACACCGTCACCGTGCTTGCGCGTGCGGCGCTCGACGATGTTGCCACGGGTGTCTCGAGGTTCTTGGTCATGAGCGACGGGCTCGGGGGCGGGAGCCATCCGGGTCCGTCGGGCAGGTTCGGGATGAACCGAGGCCTCCCTCTCCTTCCGAGAGGGCTCCGCGAGCCGCTCCGAGGCGGGCTCGCGTCGCCTCGAGGCAGAGCTCTCTGCCTGCTGTAGGGCAGCAGTCTCGAGGAGTTCTTGGATCGCATCTCGAGCCCGGCGCGCTTCGGGGTTCGACGGCTCGGGCATATTGCGGAGGAGCATGGCGGCGGCGACGACGTTCTGGCTGGCTCGAGCGAAGACCGGGGGATCGATTATCCGGTCCTCGTCGATGCGACGGTTGACGTCGCGAGCTCTTTCGCGAGCTCTCCCGCCAAGTACGCGTTCTGCGCGCTCATGCTCGAGAGTTTGTTGGAGTAGACGCAGATTTTCTCGTTCCTCGTCGAGCCTTTCCCGCAGCTCGCGGATTTGGTCGAGCTGCGCCCCCTGATCCGCAGGGAGCTGAGCCTCGCCTTGCCCGGCAGGGTGCCCGTCGTGAGGAGGCGTGCGCCCTCCTCCGACCGGCTGTTGCTCCTGCGAGTCCGACGCGCTTTCAACATCGACGTTGAAACACTCGCGGGTCGGATCGTAGGTATCGTCAGCCGAGTCGGAGTCAGGGGCGCCGAAATAATAGTATGACGGGGGAATGCACGGTCGTTGCGAGCCGCCACCGGGGTTGCGGCGTGGGGAAGCGGCCACACGGGGTCCTGTTTCTGGCGTCTCAGTAGAGTCCAGGTAATCAGAAGCCGGCGTGGACGCGACGAGGTCAAGGGCGAAGCGTAGGTGGTGCCCAGGGAGTTCCTCATAAGCACTCATACGAGTGCTTACGGAGGAAGCGTATGCTTGGGCGGCCGGAACCAGCCCAAACGGAAACGGCGAAGGTGATGTTGCCGCCCTTGCCGGGAGGAAGGCACGGGGCAGCGACGTTGCACCAGGCGGAGGAGCGGCGGGGTTCTCCGCTGCCATGCTGTCCTCGGCCAGGCCCATCGTGCCCAGACTTTCCACGAGAAAATCCGGGCCGGCGTCTGGCTGGGAAGCGCCA
>CM039611.1:46401698-46493805 GCA_022457205.1 Saccharum spontaneum
AAGGAAAACTTAAATTTTTGAATAACTTTGATGGATCTGAAATTCTGGCAAGAAACTTTAGGTTTTTGACTGTTTTTGATGGTTATTCAACTGGTTTGCATTCTGGATTATCTTTGTCCTTGCCGGGTGGTTGGCCAATTGAGCAAAAACTAAGGGATTTCATTTGGTATTCAAAAGAAACTTGCGTTATGAGGAATTGCATGTTTCTACAGTCATTGGGTGCTCAATATTCTGCTTATCAGATAAGCAGTTTGAAAGATAATTCATCGTTGTTGGGTGATATTAATATCGTCCGCCAATCTATTCTTCCTGCTACAAGCTTACATGAATTACAGTTTCCTACGGTTACTGGTCAGAGTGTCAAAAATTGTGTAACTGGGGCATTCAATTCATGCTTAGCCGATCAGATGCTTTTCTTTGCTGCAAACTGGGTAATGGAGCAATGTACTGAAAACGATCGTGAACTGTATGCCATATGGTTTAATTGGTATAACTGTCTGGTCCAGCCTTATTGCAACTTTTTTGAGAGCTATGAGTATATTCTGAAGCAAGAAAGTGAGCATCCTATTTGGCATAGCATCCTTGAATGTTACAGGAAAATAGTTGACCATCACAAGATCGATATTGTAACTCAGCATATTCCATTACTTTCGAAGAAGTTGCTGGATATGGCTGGTTGTGATAGCCTGAAAGCATGCCAGAACCGGCTTAGTAGTGCTTTTGATGCTTTGAGCTTGTTGCGGCTTACGCTGCAGCAATGGCAAATTGAGACAAAGTGTTCCGATCTTGCTGTTCTGAAATGTACTTTGTTGCCAGCATTGAAGTCCCTCAGATGCTTAGAGGGCGAGGTACTTAAAATGATTGTGGAATTCCCGAACCTGCTCAAAATATACTCTCGCCTTCTTGATTACCACAGATCAATATGGAAAATGATTATTGCATCTCAGTTAGAGGGACTACCGATTGTTTGGAATCTTTTGAGGAAAGAAATACTGAAATTGCTGCCAAAGTTCCAGGCTGAAGTTGGTGTCTTTTTGGTAAGTTAACATCCGACCATTTCTTTTCTTCTCTTTCTGATTTCTGATACTACAATTAACAGCAAATTGACATCTTGTTCAGATGGAAGGTGTGAATCTCTACAATCTACATGATCTCAATTTTCAATATGGAAAACCAACTTTGTGGGTTTACGGTGGTCATCCTCATCTGCCACCATCTAGCGAGATATTTGACAAAATACAAGAACTTTTTTCCTTCACAGCAGATGTGTGGCCAAGGAAGAATCTTTTGAATATAGAGCTTGATGGTATTTTCTTTGAGCATGTGTTTTGATTGCTCAATTAATAGCCATGCACACACCATCTAGAATATAATTGATACCTATTTGCTTGCAGATAGAGAACAACTGACTGATGCTATGCTGTCAGCCAATCAGGATCTTAGACTCCTCGCAATGGAAGGTAGCCACATGCAATTTTCTTTTTGGTTCTGCCTTTTCTTTCTTTTGCCCGTAGGGTTTATCTTGGAACACAATTAACAGTTTTGTCTTTCGTGCCTCTAGCACAACTTCATTTAATTGTGCCATGTTAGGTGTGCTTACCTCATCATCCCTTTGTTGTCAACTGTCTTTACGAATGTCTTGTAGACTTTGATGGCAACTTTCCTTTCTGATTACTTTTCTCTGTGTGTCAAGGTGTCTCTATGGCTTGTATTGCTACAATGAAAACTGAGGAAGATGTTTTAATTGTGGGCCCCCAATTGGATGAAGTTCACAAGGTTATTCTTGTACCCATGTAATGTTTCTGACATCATTTCATCTAACCTCCTTACGATTTCATTGTATTTTGTTCATGTAGAGGCTTGTAGGAAAGGTTAACTTTGTGAGGGGTAATCTTGGATTATTGTCCAAGACATCAGTGCCTGAATTTAAATTCTGTTGCTCAGTGTCCTCTGAGATTTTATGTAACATTTATGGTTTCAAGGGCTGGCTAGCAAGTCTTCCGTTGCTCAACTTGAAGAGTTTAAACTTGGATACCCTTTTACTTCAACAGCTATGCAAGTGCACACAAAAAGATTCTTCTGAAGCTCATGAGGTCTGTCTGTTAATAATGGCTTGTTTAGATCCAAAAACTTTTCACGAAAAACTACAGTAACGAATCTTGCGGCACATGCATGGAGCATTAAATGTAGACAAAAAAAACCTAATTGCACAGTTTGGTTGGAAATCGCGAGATGAACGTTTTGAGCTTAATTAGTCCGTGATTTGACACTAAAGTGCTACAGTACAAATGTGCTAATGACGGATTAATTAGGCTTAATAAATTCGTCTCGCGGTTTCTAGGCAAGCTATGTAATTAGTTTTTTATTTAGTATCCGAAAACCCCTTCCGACATCGCACAAAACATCCGATGTGACATTTTCCCAAAAAACTTTTCACCAACTAAACCCACCCTAATTTCTTTGTTTCTGAATCTCATTTATTAATTGCTTCCACAGTTCGGTGCAAGATATGATAATTTTGTGTTCTAAACTATAACAAAGAAGTGGCATGCGTATTTTCATGTATACTCTTTTTGAAAATGATTATTTTGTCTAGCACTGGAGTAAACAAGGTTGTGTAAACTAGCTAGAGTTAAGTGAACAGGATATTCATCATGGTAAGTATTGAGAATATACTGAATACGAGAGAATATATATGCAGATACTCATCAATATCAAAATTAGGAACTTTTGAGATCAAAAGAGAAAACTCATTCGATCTACATGCATGCATTTTTATTCTGAATCATGATCACTGAAGAAAAAATATAGGTTCTATATTTCAGAATGATTGAAAGTTTTCTATTACCGGACAGATTCTTGTGAATTCTGAGTACATGCTGAAATATGCTATGGATTACTCACTGGGTTCATCTTCAAGATCTCCTCTTGACTATATTCAACATCAGATAATTTGGTGGATTTGTCATGACTGGACCAAAGTTGATAATGGTAAAAAAGGAAAACCTTTGTATTTTCTGACAAAGCTTGTCCCATTTTCTGTTGTAGCTTACAACTTGATATAAGACGTGATTTTTTTGCAGCGCATTTAAAGGTTGCTAGCTGTATTCTTGAAATGTGGTACAACTACCACTCTTCCTTGTGGACTTATTGCTCAGGAAGCCCAAAGGTCTCTCTCGAAAACCCTCACATTTTATAGTTATATATATATATATACTGAAACAACATTGATACTTTCCTTATATGATTTGCTTTATTTTCAGAGTCTATTCTCAGTCACACATGATGATTCCTGTGACCTGGCACACCTGACAAAAACGGACGCCATCAATACTATTATGTATGCCTAGATGTTTATTTCTTATGGAGTGTTCCTTTTTATGGCTACTGCATAGAGCATGATCTGCTGCTCATTTAGTGGCTATTGCTGGAAACTGAGTAGCCTGATGATGTTTAAGCCTTTTGGTTAAGACAATCCCACAAACTTATATTCTTGTCCCTCTCTGCAGCCAGCAGGATTTACATGTGGTGGATTATCTGAAGAATTGTGTAATGCTCAAAGTTGCATCTAGAAACCTCTGGGAAGGTGTTTTGTGTTTGGGAAACTTCATTTCTAGTCTGCACTCTGCTGCTGATTCCCTATTTAAGCAGGTATTGATTAATTTATCTATATTTTGTGTTGAAGCTCCCTATTGAGTTGTCTATTCTGAAATCTTGCAGATTATATTTGTCCATAAGAAGTATTTCAAGAAAGAGGACTACAACCAGTTAGAGTCTGTCCTCTTCCAACAATCGAGACGTTTTATAGAGGTTTGTGCATCATCCTCTGATGTTATTAGAAAAGGTTTGATGTACATGGCAAAGGGTTAATATGTATATTTTCTTAAATGTTACTTGTATGGCCGTGAAATATAGAATCACTATCAACAACACAATATATGGATGATTTTGCAAGTTTGTTAAGTTTTCAGATATTTTTATTTTTCTGTTTTCAGAGGAAATATTTTCTATTAGCAAATAAGCTATTGAATGCTTACTAGTAGAAGTGTTAATTCAGCATACTCAATATTGGTTAACCATGTAAATGAACTGAGTGTATGTGAGCTAAAACTGAAGTAATTAATCATGTAAATTAATACTTGGCATTGTGCTGAGTTTTTTTTTTGAACATGAAATACAGCAGGGGCCTCTCCCACTGATTTTATTAGAAAAACAAGCTGTACAGAAAACCTCCAAAGGTAGGAGAAACAACAGAGGAAAAGAAAACCCAAGGGAAGGACAGCAGAAAACTAAACTAAGGAAGCTATACAATCAGGAAAACAGGACGCTTGAACTCACTAAATCTATGGGCTTGTAATTTGGCCTCAACATAGAAAGAGCTCTTCCAGGAAACAAAGGAAGGCCAGCCTCTATTGAAGATAATTTTTTTTTCTCGAACCACGCTGGAGGACTGCGCGTCATTTCATTAAGGTAGGAAAACAAGTAGACGGGTCTGGGAGACCCAACCCACACACACACACACACACTAGGAGACCAGCACATCAACGCGCCACAGACTAACTAAGTAACTAAAAGACGACCAACAACTCCCAGGACTTGAGCTCCAGAGGGGAGCGACCTGGATAAAAGCTATCGAAGATAAAATTGTTTCTTTGCTTCCAAATTTCCCATGCCGCAATGGTGAAAATCTCCATGAAGAAGGTGCTTTGAGATTGAAGCTTCGCCTGATGCATCATTTGAAAGAATTCCATAGAGAAGTCCCAGCTAATTCCAAGATGCTGCCAACAAAACTGACTGAAAGGGCAGCTGAAGAACAAATGGAAAGCAGATTCTTCAGTATTGTTGTTGCAGAGCACACAATTATAGGCCCTGTCTGGACCAGTTTCAGATTCTTAAAAACTAATGTTTGCCTCTAGTTTCTAAAATCTGGATTCTGAGCAAAAACTGGTGGGAGTGTTTGGATCCCCCAGTTTTTAAGAATCTGACTTCATTTATTGCTCTATGGGTCACAAGAAACCGGCGAAAGCTGGATATCAACAGCTTCCTGGTTTTTAAGAATCTGGCAAAAACTGGGAGCAAAAACTGATCAGTTTGGATCCCACCCAGTTTCCGAGTTCTGGTATCAAATTAAGAATTCTCTACTTCTATATATGATGCCATGTCTATGATCAATACATTCCATTCTAAATGCATTGCTTAGATGTACAATGAAAAAAATGTGGTATTCCTTTTTTCTTTTGTAATTTCTTGTTAGTTTGTGTACAATGTTTGCTGACAAGTAAATCTCTGTAGATAGCACTAACTCTTTCATGTTATAATCTATTTGGTTCAGCTACCTTTGCTGATGCTTCACATTTTCTTGACCCGCTCTTCTCCATTGCAGAAAGAAGATCTGGACACCATTTGTGCTCTGTTATCATCCTCAACCCATGGAGTATTGGCTTCACTGTTAACGTCAGATAAACTCGTAGAATCCTTGCTTATGGACTTGTATTCATCCTACTCCCGTGGTATTCCTTTTTATCTTACTCCACAGGATTGGTTTGTCATTTGATATTTTGATGTCCCTGTAATTTATGATTATATTTTGGTTATCGTTCTACACTCCTGGTAATTCTTTTTTACTTCTATTCCATAAAGGATTGATTTTTCATTTAAAGTACCAAAAATTGTTGCCTTTTTGGTACAATATATGGTTATGTTGAATGATTCAGTCATGCGCTACTCTGCTGATTTGATATTACTGGATTTAGATGTAAGCATGGGATATAGAACCACCTATTACAAGTCTACTGTACTTGTTTCCCCTCACCATGCAGAAGGTTATGCTATTTTTGTTGCTTACATTTTCTGTTGTTTCTGATAGTGTCATCATTTTGTGCAGACTCTTTATTGCATACTGGAGCTGCTTGGGTGCGTATTGGAGAGTTACGCTTCCGGCTGTTGTTGAGCTCATACAGTCCAGATCCTACATTTAAATCTACATACAAGCATTCACATATTTTGGAAAAAATTACACTGGTGAAGCTTGAGGAAAAGGTAAACATCTCTAGTTACCTTGGTGCATGGCTTGAAATCCCGTACTCCGAATTGTCAGTTTCATATACATAATGAGATGCAAGGAAGAACATTTTTGTTGAATACGCATGCAAACAAGAACATAGATGCGCCGTGGCTTGTATCATCAATTGAGCTATGTTTTTTCGATTATCAATAGCTATGTGGCATGTATCTGTTGGAGTGTGATTGTATTAGGCCCATGAGGCTAGGCCCATGTGGCCCATGTATGGTACCTATAGCTACCCTTCTAGGGTTAGCCAATAATGAATGGAAAATCACTCTTCTACATGGTATCAGGCTAGGTGGCCGACCCTTCTTCTCTCCTGGGCGCCGCCGCCCCTGGGAACCTCCCCTGGCCGCCGGCCACCCTTCCCCATGGCTGGCCGCCAGCCACCTCCCCCTTCCCCCACCTCCTTCCAAGCCTTTCCCCTCCTCTCTTCTCCCTCCTGGGCTGCTATGGCCTCCTCCCGCCCCCTCCATCCAGGCGCGCCTCCCAGGGACGCCGGGCCGCCGCCCCTCTCTGGTGCGGGCGGCCAGCCCCTGCTCCAGCCAACTGGGGGCGCGCCGGCCCTGGGCGTGCGCCCGCCCCTGCTCCATCCCTCCTCTGGTGCTGCTGCAACTGGGGGTGCGGGCGGGATCTCTTCTTTCCTGGGGGTGCGCCCGCCCCTGCTCCATCCCTCCTCTGGCGCTGCTGTTGCTGCAACTGGGGGTGTGGGCGGCATCTCTTCTGCTGCTGGCTCCGCCCAGACCAGCCTCCATCTCCCTGCAGCCGGTGCAGCAGCTCCTGGTGCCATCTTCCCCGCCCAGGCCCTCACCACAGCTGCTGACCCTGGCGCTGGGGGGGGTTCTGAGGCTGGTACGGAGACCGGGGCCGCCGATGGTCACCTCCAGCAGCCGCAGCCTCTACTCCAGCCGCAGCTCCACCCACAGCCCCTCCTCCAATCGCTGCCTGAGGGTCTCTTGGGCCCTGCCGGAGGTCGCCCCGTCCATGGCGTGGCTCGGCCCTCCGCCGCCCCCCACTGCAGCGCGTCTAGTGCCAGCTCTGCCCATGGGTCCGAGGCTTGGCCTTACGCCGCTGCTGCCCTTACTGCTGCCGCCCTTCCTGCAGCAGAGCCAGCAGCCGCGGACTTGGCCTACTCCTTCAGCACCACCGCCGGCCCTCCGCCCGCAGTTGCTCCACCGCGTGCAGGTCCCGGCGTCCTTTGGCCGGATCTCGCCCATGCTTTTGCCCTGGCGGAGGGGGGATCTCCAACTCCGGTCCCTGCCACGGCCCTCCCAGCCATGGCTGGCTTCGCCTCGGGGGGTGCCCCTACCACCTGGCAAGCCATCGCCGGGGCTGCCGGTGCGGGGGGCCCAAGAGTCGCAAACCCTAGGGTTAACCCCACATCCCTGTGTCCTACACCTCCCTTGGCCTACTCCTTCAGCACTACCGCCAGCCCTGATTGGATCGCCGACTCGGGCGCCACTTTCCACACCACGCCTGATGCGAGTCTACTTTCCTCTCTTCGTCCTCCCCACCCTTCCTGTCCCTCCTCCATCATGGTCGCCAATGGCACCTGCATTCCTGTCTCCTCGGTGGGCACTGCCAGTTCCCACGGCTCCTTTCATATTTCTGATGTTCTTGTGGCTCCCGGGATGGTTCACAACCTTCTCTCTATTCGCCGTTTCACCACTGATAACTCTTGTTCGGTTGAGTTTGACCCCTCTGGCCTCACCGTGCGGGATTTGGCCTCCCGGGCTCCTCTGCTCCGGTGTAACAGCACTGGGCCTCTCTACACCCTTCAGTTTCCGGCATCTGCTTCCCCTTCTTCGCCTTCCTCCGCCGCTTTCGCCGTCACTCCTTCCTCCACCACTTGGCACCGTCGCCTCGGCCATCCTGGCCGGGATGCCCTGATGCAGCTCCGTCGTAGTTCCGACATTCGGTGCTCTCAGGCTCACGATGATCACTTGTGTCAGGCGTGCCAGCTGGGCCGTCACGTTCGCCTTCCCTTTCAGTCCTCATCCTCACATGCCACTCGTGCATTTGATCTTATTCACTGCGACTTGTGGACTTCTCCTGTTCTTAGCATGTCTGGCTATAAGTACTACTTGGTGGTGGTCGATGATTTCTCCCATTACTCCTGGACTTTTCCTCTGCGTGCCAAGTCCGAGGCTTTCCCCACGCTTAGCAACCTCTTTGCTTGGGTATCCACTCAGTTCGGCCTCACCATCAAGGCTGTCCAGTGCGACAATGGCCGTGAGTTCGATAACTCAACCTCCCGTGCCTTCTTCCTTTCTTCCGGTGTCCACCTGCGCATGTCTTGTCCGTATACCTCCTCTCAAAACGGCAAGGCAGAGCGTATGATCCGCACCACGAACGACATCATGCGCACCCTTCTGCTCCAGGCATCCCTACCCGCTCGCTTCTGGGCTGAGTGTCTGCACACCTCCACCTATCTCCTTAACCGCCTTCCTTCTACTGCCTGCCCAGCTCCCACGCCTCACCACGCTCTTTTCGGTACCCCTCCTCGGTACGACCACCTTCGGGTCTTCGGGTGTGCGTGTTACCCTAACACCGCCGCCACCGCTCCTCATAAGCTGGCTCCCCGGTCGACCCTCTGTCTTTCTCGGATACTCTCCGGATCACAAGGGTTACCGATGCTTTGACCTTACCTCTCGCCGTGTCCTCATCTCTCGCCATGTCGTGTTTGATGAGTCGGCGTTCCCTTACTCCACCACCTCTCCACCCACACCTCCCGCTGACCCTGCGGAGGCTTCCTTCTTTCCCACTGACCCGGCGATTCCGCCACCCTTCTCCCCCTACCCTGCAGGTACTGCTCCGGCGCGCTTTCCAGGTGGTCCCGCGTCGCCCCAGGACCTTCCGGTGCCTGACACGGTCGAGGCAGCCCCGGAGCTTCCACCCTCGCTCCCTGTGGCTTCGCTGCCTCCCGTTGTGCCGGATGCTGCCGTTCCGATCGCGGGACCGCGTACACCGACCCCACCTCCTCCCGGGCGCTTCGGACTCGTCTACCAGCGCCGGCGGGAGCCGCGTCCGCCCTCACCTCCTCCCGGACGTTTCGGGATCGTCTACGAGCGCCGACGTGAGCTGGCTCCGCCGCTCTCGTCCCCAGCGCCGTCGTCGCCGGTGCTTGCTCCGCCGGCATCACCACGATCTCGCGCCGACCCGCCGGTGTACCACCCACCTCTTCTTCACCGGGACCCTCGTCACACTCACCCGATGGTGACGAGGCAGGCATCTCGCCCGCAGGCCCTCACCGCCGCCGCCTGCGAGCCGGAGATCTCTCCGGTACCCTCTTCCGTTCGCGCGGCCTTGGCGGATCCTCACTGGCGCCGCGCGATGGACGAGGAGTACGCCGCCCTCCTCGCCAACCAGACGTGGGACCTCGTGCCTCGTCCGCCGGGTTCCAACATTGTCACCGGCAAGTGGATCTGGACGCACAAGAGGCGGGCTGATGGTTCCTTGGAGCGCTACAAGGCTCGCTGGGTACTCCGTGGCTTCACTCAGCGGCCCGGCATTGACTATGCTGAGACGTTCAGTCCCGTGGTGAAGCCAGCTACAGTCCGCACCGTCCTCTTCCTGGCTCTCGAGCGCTCTTGGCCTGTGCATCAGCTGGATGTCAAGAATGCCTTCCTTCATGGCACTCTGACTGAGACGGTCTACTGCAGTCAGCCGGCAGGTTTTGTGGATGGTTCTCGTCCTGACTTCGTCTGCCGGCTCAACAAATCTCTCTACGGGCTCAAGCAGGCACCCCGGGCTTGGTACTCTCGCTTCGCTACCTTCCTGCAGACTCTTGGGTTCACGGAGGCCAAGTCTGACACCTCCCTGTTCATATACCACTATGGGGGTGAGACTGCTTACCTGCTCCTCTATGTGGATGACATTGTTCTCACTGCCTCCAGCGACTCTCTGCTCCACCGCATCATTGCCTCACTCCAGAAGGAATTTGCTATGAAGGATCTTGGGGTGCTCCACCACTTCCTCGGCGTCACTGTTGAGCCCCGACCTTCTGGCCTGTTCCTCCACCAGCGGCAGTTCACTTGTGACATTCTGGAGCGAGCCGGGATGACCGCCTGCCAGTCCTGCTCTACACCTGTGGACACTCAGGGCAAGCTGTCAGAGGCTGGGGGTCCGATGCTTGGGCCAGCAGAGTCCACCGCCTACCGGAGTCTTGCAGGCGCGCTTCAGTACCTCACTTTCACACGGCCGGACATCACTTATGCCGTCCAGCAGCTCTGCCTGTACATGCATGCTCCGCGGGAGCCTCACCTGGCTGCTATGAAGCGGCTTCTCCGGTACCTCCGTGGCACCCTTGGCTACGGGCTGCTCCTCGGCCGGTCTTCCACTGCCGAGCTGGTTGTCTACACCGACGCTGACTGGGCGGGATGCCCGGACACCCGCAGGTCCACCTCTGGCTACGCTGTCTTCCTCGGCGGCAACTTGGTCTCTTGGTCGTCCAAGCGCCAGCCGGTGGTTTCACGCTCCAGTGCCGAGGCGGAGTACCGTGCCGTGGCCAACGGCGTGGCAGAGGCCGCCTGGCTCCGCCAGCTCCTGGCTGAGCTTCACCGCCCACTCGCCAGGAGCACGCTCGTCTACTGCGACAACGTCAGCGCGGTCTACCTCTCCACCAACCCCGTGCAGCACCAGAGGACCAAGCATGTGGAGATCGATCTACACTTCGTCCGCGACCGGGTGGCCATCGGCGACGTCCGGGTTCTTCACGTCCCGACCACCTCCCAGTTTGCGGACATCTTCACCAAAGGCCTCCCTTCCTCGACCTTCTCCGAGTTTCGCTCCAGCCTCAACGTCTCCAGTGGCTAGTTGTGGCTGCGGGGGGTCCTGTGTGTGTTGTGCTCTTACTTGTTTTCTTTCTTGTTCAGCCTTGAACTCCGCTACGTCGGTAGTTCAGACTGCGGGGGGGTGTTGGAGTGTGATTGTATTAGGCCCATGAGGCTAGGCCCATGTGGCCCATGTATGGTACCTATAGCTACCCTTCTAGGGTTAGCCAATAATGAATGGAAAATCACTCTTCTACAGTATCATCAATTGAGCTATGTTTTTTCGATTATCATGTATCATCAAATTGATATTCGTCTTTTTAAGAAAGAAAACCAACTCTTCCGAAGGAAAGGGAAAAGACTGGCAAATTTATGTCTGCTGTGCTGTTACAGGTTCGTCATGATTGTGAGGAATTAGCTGGTTCTAGCTCCCCTGAAGATAGCCATGACAACACGTTATTGCAATCGCTGGAAATTGATGAGAAAGACACCCGAGCAAAGGTCCTATTACAATTATACATCATCCATTTCCCATTTCTTCCTGTTCATTTCTGCATTATGATATTTTATATCTCCAGTCAATTTAATATGACGTCTAGATAGGGGAAAAACTGTTTGCTTTCTGCTAGGTTCCTTTGTCGCAAATGGCGAATTTATTTGACCGGAGATAGCAGATATTAATTCTTTGCTTCTTGTGAGCTTCTGGTATTTTTGTTGTTTATTTGGTGAAAGCAATGGAATTGGACGGGAAAACAATAGATTGATCTTAGGGGTACAGGTGTATATAAAAAACTCGACATGCGGGGGGTAAGACAGCCCCTGAGTATTGCATTAAGGAGAAGGCTTTCTCACGTTGGTCAAGAAAACCCCTGTACCCTGCCCCACCTATACACAGCAGCACCGTAGCCCATGTGAGAACGACCACGACTGGGGCCGGACCTTAGACCTGTGCTTTGGCGTGGGATGGACGGGTTTTTTTTTTTAACCCGAGCCTGAAAATTTGCTCCCATGGGGAATCAACTCAGCTAGAGACTGTTTCGCACAGGATGATCTAGGGTTGGTTTATGCAAGTATGACCACCGTAAGATATCCTTGCCAACTAGTATTATATAATTAACAATCAATTTATAGAAAACCAAGGCACCCAAGGGCCTAGCCGACTATCTGTTCAACACAAGGAGAACGCCCATGTTGGCTGAGCCCGTGACGGCATGCCCACCATGGGGTTGTAGAAGCCTGGAGGAGGCGCCGACCAGTGGCCCTTGGCGCGGGCCACAAGGGCTGGCTGGCGCATCAATGCTAGCTGGGGCCACTTGGAGAGCAGGGGCGGCAGGCCAGGGTGCCAGAGGCGGGACGGTTCTCAGGCCACATGTGGATGGACTTGGTCCACGGGTTCTAGGCAGGCAGGCCGGACCCTGGGCCAACTGCTGCAGCCTGCTTGCTTGCCCTTGCCTCTGCGCTTCCCACGTTTGTCGCCACAGCCAGAGTTCCTGGAGCCGTTGTTGCTGGTGGTCGATCCCTCGAGCCACTGCTGGACGGCTGCTGTGCTGTATCCCGCGGGGTGCTGGACTTGGTGTTGCGCGGCAAGCGGGCATTGTCACCAGCGCCAGTGCCGGTGGAAGCAAGAAGGGTGGAGGAAGGCGTGGTCGACCAATGCGCCACGGTAAGTTCCTTGAGAAGCAGGTCAGCGCGGGCCTCCGGAAAGGTGCATACCAAGAGGGGCTAAGTGCTCGTTGATTCTGCGGATCAAATGCAACAAGCAACCATTTAGACCCTAAGATTTATTTTTGTGTGACGCTACTTATTTGCATCTCTGGACAGTTTAGGTTGTATTGGGTTTCTGTGCTTGGTCAGGATACCTTTGGTGATGGCAATAGTTACACTTGTTATATTTGTTCTCTCTTGTAGAACTTTTTATGTCTGGTTAATTGGAGGTTATCTTCAGAGAATGTACTGAACCAATGTGATTGATCATCAGCCAATATTCGTTTAATGCAGTATGTTTGTGCTTGAAATGGAATGGAGAACTGGTGGGCTTAACCTTGTGTGCATGTCTGCAGGTTGTATTTCGTCCTCGACAATCTAAACACAAGAGTCTCATTGCTGCATGCCTTGAGTTTGAGGACCGCCTGTCTGAGTGCAAGGACTTGTTAGCTAACTTAAATTGTGAAGGACTTGGGCAACTAGAGGTTGACAGAGTCTGCAATTGGCAGGTGTGATTTTTGGGTACTGATTTTCTGTGTCTTCTAGCTGAGAGCCTAGTGGCCTATTTATTCTTCTTTTACTGCTGGTAACTGCAGCTGATTAACTTTGCAATCATCTTGTGGCAGATAACATCCATGAACTTTATCAAGAGGCTGACAGAAGATTATAGGGAATATGTTGATTTGATCCAGCCAATTCAAGTTGCTGTATATGAAATGAAACTTGGCTTAGCAATTGCTCTATCTGGTTCTCTTCAGAGGGAGTATTTGAAGAAGATCAAAGAAGAGGATATTAATAGAGTTCTTGTATGTGTCTAGTTTTGCAGCTATATTTGAAACATAAATGATTCTTCCATTAATTACCATCAATTTCTAAATGTATGCTTATTTAACTGTGGACTCTGGTATAGGTATAGGTATAGGTATTAGTAGGTTGAAGCAATACAATGCCCTTGGCTAGTGATGAGCTCTCATTGACTCTGTGATGCTAATATTTCTTTTGTTGCCATTTCCTTTGTGTAGGGAGCAATTTATGCTTTTATGCAGTTTCCCTCTGGATCTTTTACCGAAAGGGTTGTAACTGAGGCGACTGATGATCTTACAAATTATACAATTACTAACCAACTAGGAACCCTATACAGTGGTTATGGAGATTTAGATATGTTGAAGAAGCTTGCTTCTGTGTCAAGTCAGTTGAATGTTGGTAAAGTGGCTGACAAAGTGGTTAGTGCATCTATTTCTTCTTGCTTATTCAATGCCATTAGCTTCTTTAATTATATATATGGATTTATTTCTCTGGAGCTGGCTTTCAGCAATGTTTTCTGTACTAATTGCAGAAGTCCCAGTCTGAGATGCTTGTTTCATTACATCATATTTCTTTAGTAAGAACAGCCGATTGTGTCAGTTGTTCCCTTGTCATGGATAAGTCATCTTATGTGGTATGCATTTTCATATCCATGTCATTTTGCTTTATACTCATAAGATAAACCAAGTGAGATCTCTTACCAGTTTCTCTTTGCAGTCATTGAAGGATACCTTTGATCATTTTACAAGCATGTGGATCAACATGAAATATCATTTGAAGGCTAAAGAAAGCGATGATTGCCAGTACTATAAGTTCAAATCGCGAATGATCAGTATAGAAGACATCTTTAAAGAAGATGTGCTGTTACTTTCAGATATGGAATCAGAAGGCCGTGTTGTAGATAATGAAGAAAAACTAGAGCATGATTTTTTTAAAATTACGGTATTGCCTATGCTAGTTCTTTTATGGATGTCTATATTTCATGTTGCATATTGATGTAACAATCTTATTTATTTCAGGAAAGAATTGATGAGGATAATGGTATTGTTGAAGATACTTGGGATCTGATACCAGAGTCTGCTCTAAAATGTATTGTGATCATACATGACCAATTTTTTGGTTCGCCAGATCTTTTTGAGAAGGTATTAATAAAATTATTATAATGAAATACCTGGAATAATTTATCTGATATACTAGTTGTGCATTCTTTTATCTGGATGTTCAGGTGTTGAGAATGATCTGATACATTTTATGCATCCTGCATTTCTTTTCTTTTGCATGTAGCAAATAGGGCGAGAATAAATAGTAATAAAGAGTAAAGTGCACGAGTGGTCCTTAAACTTGTCTCGTAGTATCACTCAGTCAGGTACCCGAACTTGTCTTCAGGTGTCATCCAGGTTTAGAACTCTCAAAATTTCATTTTTAGGTTCTTGAACTTGTCGCATGTGTCATCTAGGTCCAAATGAGCTCCAACCTTGCCCACATATTGGTCTCAAGCGCTCCATCTACATGCTCTTCCTCTCTCTTCTAGTTCCATCTCCATGCTTTCCCCCTCTCTTCATGTTCCAATCTAGTGTGGCGTCACATCACTGTCACCAACTCGCCATCCCTACCCTTATGCCTTCATCATCCTCCACATCAGAGGCCATGATGTCATCAGTAGTGGTGGCAGCAAGGTCAATGCTAGTGCTGCTTAGGCGGAATAGGTAAGCGAACAATTGCTTTGCCATTAAGTTCTTGCCCCGGTCAATAATGAGTTGTGGATCCAACCACTGTGGCATGTGGCATTGTGACTTGGAGTAGATCGGGTCTATTTGGATCTAAATGACACACTATGGCAATTCAGGGACCTGGATGGCACACACAGACAAGTCCGGGGACCTAAAAATAGCATTTTAAAAGTTTGGGACCTAGATGACACAGAAAGAGAAGTTTGAGGACCTTTTTTTTTGTAGAATACGCAGGAGAGATGTGTATCAATGCATCAAGGAGGAGAAACCAAATAAATTACAACACACCCACCACGTTCACACAAACACAAACACTCTTACGAACTCATACCAGAAACAAATGCGCCTTTCACATCTAACCATGACCCGACCCAACAATCACCGTCATCTGATTATCTACTAGCGACCTCTGGATGGGCAGGACCTCTGGTGCCTGCAAGGTACCATAGGTGTGCCTCTTCAAGGATTTACCTAACAACGAGCTGGATGCTAGGGCTGTTCCCATTGAAAACACAATCATTACAGTGATTCCACGACTTCCATGCAGTGAGGATTATCAACGAGTTGAGGCCGTGCTTAATTTCACCAGTGACCAAATTATTAACTCTCATCCACCAATCATAGAATGCTCTATCGTCTGGGACTCTGGGGAAAGGGAGTGATCCACCAATCCAAAATGACGAAAGAGGAGCGACCAGCCAACCACACTTGTCTAGAAAAGACCCAATTGAATAATATATGGTGTATGTTTTCAGCATCTTGGTCACATAAAGGACACCAGTCTGGATGGGGCAAACCTCTGGGAGCCAACCAATCTGCTGTTCAACACCTGTTATGTGCAGCAGGCCAAAGGAAGAATTGACATTTTTTAGGCGCACAGGTCCTTCAAATCAACTCACAAGGTTCAAAAGAAATTGACCCGATAAAGGATAAACAATGTTTTGTAGGCCGACTTTGTTGAATAGAGACCCGAAGAACATGAGAAACGCCAACATGTATTAGGCCGAAGCTGGACTTCCATTATTAACTCCCAGACCTCCAAATATTCAGCAAGAGCCGTAACTGATAAAGCCCCCTGAATATCTAGCACCCAGCTATTCAACCATGGCTTCACATACTCTATGTCTTTTAGCCCTCCTTTTAGAATCCAAGGAAAAAAGCTGAGGAGGAAGGAAAGCAATGGATTTTCCATGCAGCCAATTATCTGTCTAGAAAAGAGTGGAGTTTGCATCTCCAACACCGGTGATCAACGCCACAGAGAAGAGACCTCATACAGAAGAATGAACCTTGATATGGAGCTCTGCCCAAGGTTTATCTGGCTGAGTTTTAGCTAGCCAAAGCCATTTCACTCTCAAAGCCCATCCAAGTGATTTTAGCCAAAGCCCAGTCCTCCAATCTCCTTAGGCCGAGTGACTTTTGACTGCGCAATCAGACCATGTCCGCCAAAAAATGCATTTAAGAGTTTAGGAACCTAGCTGACACCCCAAGACAAGTTTAGGGACTGCCATGTGTTTTACTCAATTGTAAATACCATATTGTCATCGTGTACAATTTCATAGCTAATTGATAATTTCCTGTTGAATTTCTTTCAGCCCCACAAATGCCAAGTTACTGATGCACAGAAAATCCAGTCCTTCATAGAATCATATGAGCTGGGAACAAGAATACTTAAAGGTAAATTTTATTGCTTCCATTTCAAACAGTGCTGTATGTATAACATTGGCTCTGTGTTATTATTTTTCAGATCTCCCGGAATTAACATGTTCTATGTTTGATGAGAAGCTCATGCCTGAGCACCTATTTCGTGTTTGTCTGGAATACCAACGATCTTGTGAAAAAACATCTCAAGATTGCAATGGTTATAATGCTTACAAGGTATGACATCTTTCAGATTGTACCTTTGTTATGTAGATCGATATTTGGGAGATAACTAGGCCTTAAGCTTTGCCAAGAGCTTGAGAGATTGAGGGAGACTAGAATTGGCCTTATGCTTTGCCAAGAGCTTGAGAGATTGAGGGAGACTAGAATTGTTTCTTCATTATTCCTTTTCTCCCTCCAAATGAAAGACGTGCCTCTCTTTATATAGAGAGGGGACTAAGCCTAGACCTAACTTGGTGGCTAAGCACCTTTGACCTAACTTGACGGCTAAGCTAATGACGCTTGGGCCTATTGGGCCGGCGGCAGCCTGTTGGCTGCCCATGACATCTCCCCCGCCCTTGGAGACCCAGCTCGCCCTCGAGCTGGATAGCTTGATGGCACCTTCTTCTGTGGCGTAGTGGAGCAGATGTTGATCTTGATGAGAATCTGGTCCGTCGGCAATGGTGACGACAGCAATGGGATAGGTCGAGCCTCGGGCTCTGGCGGTCGACGGTGGAAGTGGTGTTGTACATGGCGGTGGGGATTTTTTTTCCCCCGATGGGGCAGGCGGCTGGTGGTGGTTTCTCGATCTGGTTGTGGTAGCGATGGATAGGGGATGAGGATCGACTGGATCTCTGATACCAGGTGTTATGTAGATCGGTATTTGGGAGATAACTAGGCCTTAAGCTTTGCCAAGAGCTTGAGAGATTGAGGGAGACTAGAATTGGCCTTATGCTTTGCCAAGAGCTTGAGAGATTGAGGGAGACTAGAATTGTTTCTTCATTATTCCTTTTCTCCCTCCAAATGAAAGACGTGCCTCTCTTTATATAGAGAGGGGACTAAGCCTAGACCTAACTTGGTGGCTAAGCACCTTTGACCTAACTTGACGGCTAAGCTAATGACGCTTGGGCCTATTGGGCCGGCGGCAGCCTGTTGGCTGCCCATGACAACCTTGATGTCCATTGGTTTCTTTTCATGTATTTAGTAACTTTGCTTATTGCAGGATCCAAATCCTCCTGTATTGTTCAAGATGGTGGAGTCACTAACTACACTTCAGGAGAGAGTTAATAACTATTTGGATGAATGGCCTGATCACCCTGGTCTCTTGAAAATATTGGATCTAATTACTTCCCTTTTAGCGATGCCCCTGAGCACGCCAATTTCGAAGGTCTGTTATTCAATGGTTGTTTGTGTAGTATTAACTTGCTTTTAAGTACTGATTTGTTCTTTCTTTTTCTTGTTATTTTTCTTATTCTTAAGGTCTTAATTGGATTGCAACTGCTGGCTGGGAAAGCTCAAACATTGCAGGAAAATGACTCCAAGTTCTTTCTGAAAGGTAAAGCTAAACCCTGACAAACCTTTGTGCACATTTTCTGATGTCAATCTATATTTCAGTTCATACTGTTGTTTTCCTAAAAAATGGATTATGTACTGTATTTTCAAAACTTTTTTAATTTCTCATCTACAATCAGTTAAATTACCATATTTGTTTTTTCAATTTTACCGGCACATTGTGTCGTATGCCCAACATCTGAAAAATATGTTTCTGGCAAATCATAGCATTGTATTGTTTTAATATCCTTTTCCCTGCAGATCATCTTGCATCAATATTCTTGCTTGTGTATTCATGGCAAAGGCTCGAGTTAGATTGTTGGCCTATACTGCTGGAGGAGGTCCAGGCAAAGTATGAGATGAATGCTGTAAAGGTGTGTTTATATTACTGTCAAGCTTATTTAATTTTTATTGCTTGATTTTTGGTTTAACAGAATATTGTTGTACTTGTGCAGCTGTGGTTTCCATTGCGAGCGTTACTTACTCAGACTTCTGGTATTCTAACGGATGAGGATTCGTCTATTATCAGGAGGTAATGCATATTTATTTCTCTCCCTGCCTAGAAACATATTTTTTCTAATGCAAAAATGGTCTGCAAATTCAGTGTTGAGGAATTTGTTCAAACATCGAGTCTTGGAGAATACAAGAGACGCTTGCATATTCTCTTTGCCTTCCATGGTGAGATTTCTACTGGTGCTAGCATGGGTAGTTATTCAAGGTGAGATCAAAACTTGATCAGTACTGTTTGCTTTGTTTAAGTTCAGTATAGCTGTTGAAATTATTTTGTTGTTCCCACTATAATTAATTTTCCTTATACTGTTTTTTTTTCATTTGTCCACTCGACAGTACTGTGGTGAAGAAAATCCAGAATATTCTGTACAATGTGTTTGGCTACTACATGCAGTTTTTGTCACTGTAAGTCACTCTTCAATCTATGTGAAAGTATTTCTGTTTCTTTTGTCCACGGTTGGTTCTGACAAAATTTCCAACCTCTCAAGTGTTCATGGGAAAATTGAAGATGGTAAAAAAACCATTGAGAAGGAGTTGAAAGATCACGTCAAGCTTTACAGCTGGGAGCAAGCGCCATATAGTAGTGCTTCTATTGAAAATTTTAAAAGGACTAGGCAAAAGATTTTTAAGCTTCTGCAACGGTTCAATGTATGTACTGATTACTTGATGTGTTTAAGTTTATTATGAAAGTATTTTTTAAGTTTCTGCAATAGTTCAATGTATTTATTATTATTATTATGATTAGCAATGCTTTGGCTCCAAAGCTATTATTTTTGCTGTAAACATAAACTTGACTATGGGAAGAAGATACCCTACTGGTTTTGTCTTTAGAATAGGGCTGTACCAACTGAGCAACTGCACAGTTCTGTATTATTTGTTGTAATAACATCATTGTTATTGAGCTACTCCCTCCTGTCACAAATAATATTGGTGGAGTTTTGGACATCAGCCGCGGCCTCAAAAACAACTTTGACTAGTACCTTCTGTTTTAATATATTTATGAGTAAAGTATTACTTCTATGAAAAATGATTACTTCTGTTAAAATCTGGTGGTATCATTTAAAAAAAATATCCAAATACAATACATAAAATTTAGTTTGTAACTTTGTAACCAAACTTTGGTATGGTTGACTGCACACAACCTAAAATGGCCACTAATATGTGACTGGAGGGAGTCAGTTGCCTTGCTGGTGTCCAAGTCATTAGTGTAGAAGATTGTGATTCTATTGCTTAGGGTTAACCCTAGAAGGGTAGCTACATATAGTTCCATACATGGGCCACATGGGCCTTAGCCACATGGGCCTAAACATACTCCAACACCCCCCCGCAGTCTGAACTACCGGCGCAGCGGAGTTCAAGACTGAACAAGAAAGAAAACATGTGAGAGCACAACACACACGACCCCCCCGCAGCCACAACTAGCCACTGGAGACGTTGAGGCTGGAGCGAAACTCGGAGAAGGTCGAGGAAGGGAGGCCTTTGGTGAAGATATCCGCAAACTGGGAGGTGGTCGGGACGTGAAGCACTCGGACGTCGCCGATGGCCACCCGGTCGCGGACGAAGTGTAGATCGATCTCCACATGCTTGGTCCGCTGGTGCTGCACGGGGTTGGTGGAGAGGTAGACCGCACTGACGTTGTCGCAGTAGACGAGCGTGCTCCTGGCGAGGGGGCGGTGAAGCTCAGCTAGGAGCTGGTGGAGCCAGGCGGCCTCGGCCACGCCGTTGGCCACGGCACGGTACTCCGCCTCGGCACTGGAGCGGGAAACCACGGGCTGGCGCTTGGACGACCAAGAGACCAGGTTGCCGCCGAGGAAGACCGCGTAGCCGGAGGTGGACCTGCGGGTGTCCGGGCAGCCCGCCCAGTCAGCGTCGGTGTAGACAACCAGCTCGGCAGTGGAAGACCGGCCGAGGAGCAGCCCGTAGCCAAGGGTGCCACGGAGGTACCGGAGAAGCCGCTTCATAGCAGCCAGGTGAGGCTCCCGCGGAGCATGCATGTAGAGGCAGAGCTGCTGGACGGCATAAGTGATGTCCGGCCGTGTGAAGGTGAGGTACTGAAGTGCGCCAGCAAGACTCCGGTAGGCGGTGGAGTCTGCTAGTCCAAGCATCGGACCCCCAGCCCCTGACAGCTTGCCCTGGGTGTCCACCGATGTAGAGCAGGACTGGCAGGCGGTCATCCCGGCTCGCTCCAGAATGTCACAAGTGAACTGCCGCTGGTGGAGGAACAAACCGGAAGGTCGGGGCTCAACAGTGACGCCGAGGAAGTGGTGGAGCACCCCAAGATCCTTCATAGCAAATTCCTTCTGGAGTGAGGCAATGATGCGGTGGAGCAGAGATTCGCTGGAGGCAGTGAGAACAATGTCATCCACATAGAGGAGCAGGTAAGCAGTCTCACCCCCATAGTGGTATATGAACAGGGAGGTGTCAGACTTGGCCTCCGTGAACCCAAGAGTCTGCAGGAAGGTAGCGAATCGAGAGTACCAAGCCCGGGGTGCCTGCTTGAGCCCGTAGAGAGATTTGTTGAGCCGGCAGACGAAGTCAGGACGAGAAGCATCCACAAATCCTGCCGGCTGACTGCAGTAGACCGTCTCAGTCAGAGTGCCATGAAGGAAGGCATTCTTGACATCCAGCTGATGCACAGGCCAGGAGCGCTCGAGAGCCAGGGAGAGGACGGTGCGGACTGTAGCTGGCTTCACCACGGGACTGAAAGTCTCAGCATAGTCAATGCCGGGCCGCTGAGTGAAGCCGCGGAGGACCCAGCGAGCCTTGTAGCGCTCTAAGGAACCATCAGCCCGCCTCTTGTGCGTCCAGATCCACTTGCCGGTGACAATGTTGGAACCCGGCGGACGAGGCACTAGGTCCCACGTCTGGTTGGCGAGGAGGGCCGCGTACTCCTCGTCCATCGCGCGGCGCCAGTGAGGATCCGCCAAGGCCGCACGGACGGAAGAGGGTACCGGAGAGATCCCCGGCTCGCAGGCGGCGGCGGTGAAGGCCTGCGGGCGAGACGCCTGCCTCGTCACCATCGGGTGAGTGTGACGAGGGTCCCGGTGAAGAAGAGGCGGGTGGTACACCGGCGGGTCGGCGCGAGGGCGTTGCGATGCCGGCGGAGCATGCACCGGCGACGACGGCGCTGGTGACGAGGTCGGCGGAGCCGGCGCACGCCGACGCTCGTAGACGATGCCGAAGCGTCCGGGAGGGGGTGATGGTGGACGCGGCTCCCGCCGGCGCTGGTAGACGAGGCCGAAGCGCCTGGGAGGAGGTGGGGTCGATGTGGTCGGTTCCGCGATCGGAACGGCAGCATCAGGCACAACGGGAGGCAGCGAAGCGACAGGGAGCGAGGGCGGAAGCTCCGGGGCTGCCTCGACCGTGTCAGGCACCGGAGGGTCCTGGTGTGAGTCCGGCAGGGGCGAGGCGGGACCACCAGGAGAGTGCGCCGGAGTAGGACCTGCAGGGTAGAAGAAGGGTGGCAGAATCGCCGGGTCAGTGGGAAAGAAGGAGGCCTCCGCAGGGTCAGCGGGAGGTGGGGGTGGAGAGGTGGTAGAGTAAGGGAATGCCGACTCATCAAACACGACATGGCGAGAGATGAGGACACGGCGAGAGGCAAGGTCAAAGCATCGGTAACCCTTGTGATCCGGAGAGTATCCGAGAAAGACACAGAGGGTCGACCGGGGAGCCAGCTTATGGGGAGCGGTGGAGGCGGTGTTAGGGTAACACGCACACCCGAAGACTCGAAGGTGGTCGTACCGAGGAGGGGTACCGAAAAGAGCGTGGTGAGGCGTAGGAGCTGGGCAGGCAGTAGAAGGGAGTCGGTTAAGGAGATAGGTGGAGGTGTGCAGACACTCAGCCCAGAAGCGAGCGGGTAGAGACGCCTGGAGCAGAAGGGTGCGCATGATGTCATTGGTGGTGCGGATCATGCGCTCGGCCTTGCCGTTCTGAGATGAGGTATACGGGCAAGACATGCGGAGCTGGACACCATGCGAAAGGAAGAAAGCACGTGAGGTGGAGTTATCGAACTCACGGCCATTGTCGCACTGGACAGCCTTGATGGTAAGGCCGAACTGAGTGGACACCCAAGCAAAGAAGTGGCTGAGAGTGGGGAACGCCTCGGACTTGGCACGCAGGGGAAAGGTCCAGGAATAATGGGAGAAATCATCAACCACCACCAAATAGTACTTATAGCCAGACATGCTGAGAACGGGAGAAGTCCACAAGTCGCAATGAATAAGATCAAAGACACGAGTGGTATGTGAGGAAGAGGACTGAAAGGGAAGGCGAACATGACGGCCGAGCTGGCATGCATGACACAAGTGATCATCGTGAGCCCGAGAGCACCGAATGTCGGAACTACGACTGAGCTGTGTCAGGGCATCCCGGCCAGGATGGCCGAGGCGACGGTGCCAAGTGGTGGTGGAAGAAGTGGCGGCGAAAGCGGTTGAGGAAGGCGAAGGAGGTGAAACAGACGCCGGAAACTGAAGGGTATAGAGAGGCCCAGTGCTGTTACATCGGAGCAAAGGACACCGGGAGGCCAAATCCCGCACGGTGAGACCAGAGGGGTCAAACTCAACCGAACAAGAGTTGTCCGTTGTGAACCGGCGAATAGAGAGAAGGTTGTGAACCATACCGGGAGCCACAAGAACATCAGAGATATGAAAGGAGCCGTGGGGACTGGCAGTGCCCACGGAGGAGACAGGAATGCAAGCGCCATTGGCGACCATGATGGATGAGGGACAGGAAGGGTGTGGAGGACGAAGAGAAGAAAGTAGACTCGCATCGGGCGTGGTGTGGAAAGTGGCGCCCGAATCGGCGATCCAATGAGGCCCCCCCTCACCAGCGGCCCCGGCGCTCGCGGCCATGGTGGTGTCGGTGGCACGAGCGGAAGCGAGGGCGGCGGCGAGGGTGGAGATGGGCTGGAGTGGGTTGGAGGCCGTGCCATCGCCCCCGGTGAGCAGCAGATCGGCTGCAGCAGTTGCAGCGGTGGCGTCACCAGGAAAGGCAGGGTCAACGGCGTCGGCGGGATCGGCCGGATGGGCTGGGTGGGCTGCTGCCGCTGGAGCAACATCAACTGTGAGGGTCAGAGGAGGCCCTCCAGGTGCAGCCCAGCCCGCAGCAGAGAGGAGGGGGGCTGCAGGCCACATCCAGGGGAGAAGGGCGCCAACGCCGGCGCCAGGCATCCAGGGGAGATGGGCGCCAGGCAGCTGGGCGGCCCCAGCAGAGGGCTTGGCCGGCTCGGCCCCCTGGCCAAAGGCGCCAGGATGGGCGGCCCCCTGGCCGGCGGCGCTAGGGAGGTCGGCCCCCTGGCCAGGGAGGGCGGCGGCGGCAGCAGCAGAGGAATACCCGGCGGTGGCAGCAGGAAAAAGTGTTGGGCGCGGAGGGGCAGCAGCAAACGGGGCCCAGGAAGGAGGGTGGGAGAGGGGGGGGAAGGAGAAGGGAGCAGAGGGCGGCGGCGGCTGGAAGGCCGCCCAGTGGGGCGGCGGCGGCTGGGTGGCCGCCCAGGGGGGGCGGCGGCGGCAGGGAGGCCGCCCAGTGGGGCGGCAGCGGCTGGGTGGAAGGTGCCCAGGAGGGAGATGGGAGAGAGGAAGGTGGGGGAGGAGGAGGCGGCGGCCAGCCGGCCATGGGTGGCGGCGGCGCCGCCCTGCCTGCCTGGTGCCGGCGGCAGGAAGGGAGGGAGGGGAGAAGGGTTAGGCTGATACCATGTAGAAGATTGTGATTCTATTGCTTAGGGCTAACCCTAGAAGGGTAGCTACATATAGTTCCATACATGGGCCACATGGGCCTTAGCCACATGGGCCTAAACATACTCCAACAATTAGCTCTTTTGGTAACACAGTTGACGTGCTATTTGCATTTTGGACAGGATATTTTGAAAAGTCCTGTCATCATTCTACTGAATGAAGAAGCCACAGCAAGGAAGGTTCCGTGCTGGCTTGATCCTCAGAGGCCTGAATCACAGCTTCCTGTTGACACTGAAAAATTTAACAAAAGGTGGCCCTGTAAAGCTGATCATATTTGTACTATTAATTCCTTAATTATCACACCAACTTATGTTTATTTTGTTCTTTCTTGCAGGTTTTTGTGGTACCACAAGTGGGCAAGTGAGACTTCTTTATCATTACAAACATTGCAGCAATCAAATGGTAGTATCGTTGGAGTTCCTAGTGCCAAAGGTCTCTATCTCCCCACCCCCAACACACAAAAAAAGAAAAACCGATTCCATCTTTCTTTTCCCTCTAGTGTGTTTGTTACTAACTTACAATTTTTTTTGGGCAGAATATGCAGATATTGTACACAATGTGAAGCACCGGCAGAATGAAATCGAGCTCAATGACAGATTGCAGTTATTTTGGGTCTCACTTGAGAGAATCTGTGGGGCAGCTAATTTTGCTAGTACAGTGAAGCATGGGAAAAAGAATCAGAAGAAAACAGCTCTATCCAATCTGTTCAAAACTCTTGAGGAATGTGGACTATCAAAGCACAGGCCAATGGGTCATGAGGTACTTTAATGCTAAAACAAGATAACCTCTTTCCCTGTGTTTTATAGCTGTATAATAGTAATTCTGTAATGTGAGACCAAACAAAATATACTGTGACTGAAACCCTTGACGTTCCTTTACTCCATTGCCCAAAAGAAAAGAGCTTTTTATATAATTTTTTTCTCTCTTACTTCCAGTGGGGAGATGAGCTGGCTGCACCAAGTCCATTGTTCTTGGAGCAGTCATATGATTCTGTACATTTACTACAGCAAGTGAACTCGCAGAAAATGCTGGAAGATGTTAGCATCAATCATTCCACACTATTGAACACAGATAACTGGAAGCATGCAAATCAGCAATACTTCAAATGTTTGGCAAAGATGCAACAACTTCGACAGGTTTCTTTGAAATTTAACAAAGATCTAGGTTTAGAAGAGGTCAGTTCCTAGTTATTTTTAGTATCTGGTGCTAGATCAGCATATATCAGTTTTGTATTTATGCTTTGAGCAACCTACAGGTTAACAAGGCCACGTCCTTTATGAGTCATCTGTTGACTGTGTTGTCTGAACAACGGCATCTTGCTTATAATCTATTTGATCAGCTGAACCAATTCCGGCATGCTATTTTCTTATTAGGTTCTGGAGGTACTTCTCGACTTATGCCTTTTCCTTTTAGGGCTTGAAAATCAATTTGCAAACTCACTTGTTATCCTTTATAGGAATAGGAAAGAGTAAATCTCTATCATCAAGCCAAAATATGCTGCTGAGTTCCATGTGGCAGCAAAAGGTAGAGTTTCAGCTTAAGTTTTTTAGTCTTATGGATTTTACAATTTTGATGTGTCTTGTGCTAGAGTTTTTTAATCTTATGGATTTTACAATTTTGATGTGTCTTGTGCTAGTGTTTATGCACATTTTTTGACAGCGCGGTGGCTAACACATCACTTTGCTATTTTTTAAATGTAGAAATTGTTTGATACTGTACTCACTATGACAACGGACTCCAACTTATTGCTCAGAAGCTTCAAGGATTGCCATTATAACTCTTGTAACAACTTCATAGAAGTTGCAGAGATCTCATCTCTCCTTGGAAAATTCATCTTGAAATTTTCTGAATCTAAGGTAAACTTAATTGTTTCTGTTGCCTTACAGGGGTGGCCTCTTTAGCTTATGGATTGTAGTGAACCAAGATCAAACGGGGGGTCTTAGATTTTTGGTTTCATTCAATGAATCTTACCCCCAAGATAAGCTCAAAATAAGTTGAAGCCAGTGTGAGGTTCCGTTGGGGTTCTGAGCTTAAGGGACATATGAGAAGCAGTGCACTCAGTGATATAATGATATGTCTCTTGTAACTCTTTCTATTTCTTTTTTGCAGGAGTTGTTAGATAAATGCTTGCTTGGATGCAATAATATATTTGCTGGTGCATATAAGAGTATGCCTCATGCTGCAACAGAGATGGAGCAACTTTTTGCTGATAATTGCCAGCATATAGATTCATTGTTGAATGAATACTTGCTTGGATCCAATAATATATTTGCAGATGCATATAAGAGTATGCCTCTTGCTACAACAGAGATGGAGCAACTTTTTTCTGATAATTGCCAGCTTATAGATTCATTGGGAGAAGACATGCAGGTTCATTGCCACCAGGATCTTTCAGTGGGATCTGTTAAGAAAGTTCTTATCTCGCGTTTGGAAGAATTGCTGGAGAAGGTTTGTGCTGCTATGTATTTGAATGCCTGTTTAGTTACCCATCCTATTTTGAGTAGTTCTGTATATATGCTTAAACTTATTTTTGTTATAAGAGTATAATATAATATGGCAAGGAGAGGAGCATAGAGTTTGTTATGGTTTAGGATTAGTTTTCATCCCTATTGGTTGATTTCCAAGCAACCACCACACCACATAATGTGTAAACAGCCCATGAGGTTCAGTTAGACCTGCTGTTGGGGAGGGTATGGGCACACCTGGGCTCATCCACACCAAATCCAATCCTGAAATATCCATTCTGCACCCCCCAATTATCCATACCCATCGGGTAATTTGTTATTATAGTTGATGACCATGGACAAGAGCTTGAACTGCTGTTCACGAGATTGCAAAATGGGAAGTGCATGGCATCTACAAGGAAAAAGTACAGTTCAGGAACAAATCCGGGGATGAAACAAAAATTATTATTTGAATGCCCCTCACAAATTAAAAGGTGAAATGTAAATATATTGAAGAAAAAGATCCAAATTGCCTTCTGAAAAGGGGAAAAGAAGAGCAGATCAAAACTCACCAAGGGAGTATGTCTAGAGAGTACCTCGTGTGAGCGTGTCACCGGTTCTATAACACATGCTCCTCGCTGATTGTTCTTCCCCTTCCACCAATCTTGTAGACTCAAGTGTCCCTGCCCACGAGATCGCCAGGAAGAGACCTTCATCTGTCGATGAGGTCGGCATAGCTGTAGAGGGATTGGGGCTTCCGCTCCCTGCTGGACCAACGAACAAGCAGAAAGGATCGAGTCATTCTGGGGCTTGGGATTCCTTGGATGACACTGGGGAAATCGAGCTATGGAGGAAGGGGGCAATGGGGCACAAGGCTAGTCCACTGAAGGAAATGGGACGAAGGGTACAGACAGATATACCCGTACCTTACCCTTCTTCCAACGTGTAGCGAGCTGCTTACCCATACCCGACCCAAATCGCATGGGTGTGGATCTGAGATTGGATTAGGTTATCCAACAACAGGCCTGGGCTCAAATGATCACCCACGACTCGCAGTATATTCATGTTCTCACATTGTATAAAGATGGCACCATGCCTGAGCAGTCACATCCACAGCATCTGCCACACTGCCCCCAGGAGATGATTCTGCTCCTCTCTCGGGATAGGGAGAGGAGAGGAGAGGAGAGATGAAAGAGAACAAGGGATAGGGAGAGGTGACAAGGTGAGGCCTGAGGAAGAAGAGAGGGGTAGGCAGTTGGGTTTTTTTTATGAAACATGGGGGAATGGGAAATCAATCCTATGTCCCACTTTAATTGGAGCGGCATATCTCCTGTTCATTTCTTTTTTCCTTTGTTTCAACCAGAATTTACTTCTGTCCAAATAGTGCATGTTACATGTTGATTTAACTAGGCATTTTTTTTGTAGCATGTTACATGTTGATTTAACTAGGCATTTTCCTTTATATTCTATGTGGATCTTTTATGCTTAAATATTCATGACTGATGTAGGGCAAGATGGCAATGAAGAACCCAAGACAAGTTGAAGAAAATCATAAGCTATGCTTGAAGCTTGAAGCTTCGTATATAGAAATTGTGAAGGAAACTTTCATGCTATTTGTTGGTGTTCTCGGAAAGCTCACTGACCATGAAGTATGCAGTAATGGAACTGATAATTCACCAGTTGGTAATGTTGCGTCATGGAAAGATACTTTGCAGACATGCATTATGAATCTTAAATTGGATGATATTTGTGCTGCTGGTGAAAAGATTTGTATTCTAGTGGTTTGTGTCATCACCTTTACACTGTTTTCTTATCTGTATAATTTTTTGTTATACCATCTCATTTGTTATTGTTTGCAACAGAGGTTGCTGGTTGACTATAAACCTGAGATACGTACTAGTATAGAGGTGCACCTAATGCATCTTCATGCTTGGCTGGGTGTGATCCTGTCATCAGCAGAAGGGATACTTTCTGAACTTTTAGAAGCACACAGAACAGTAAGTATTTCATGTTTGGAGGAACTTTAGACTTGACCTCTTATATTTTGGTAAAATAATGTTTAATTTCGTTTTTCTAAGGCCTCTTTCTCTTGGTTTCAGACTTCTGAAATGACTCTTGCACTTGGGGACCTTTTTATTCATCTATTTACGGAGGGGTTTGGTTCCACCGAAGATACAGCGGAAGATGCAGATGAACTACAGCAAGATGCTGTTGGAAGTGGAACTGGCATGGGTGACGGGGATGGTCAAAAGAGTGTAAGCTCTGATATAGATGATGAATCACAACTTGGTGATAGTAAGGTTAGTGTGCTCAGTACAACCTTCTAACTTCTTTTGACAACGGGATGAAACAAATACCCCAGATGTTACAAATTGGAGATGTATAGGAGTGATGTATACTTTTAACCGTAGCAGTTTCTGTATAGTGTATGCTTCATTGAAGCTGACCTTCTTTCGTGTTGCAGGACTTGACATGTAAGGCAGATCCAGCTCCTAAGAATGATGATAAAGCTGTCGAAATGCAAGACGATTTTAATGCACAATTATCTGACGTTTCTGAGGATCTTGAAGGCGAAGACTCGGGTGGCGAAGATGAGGATAACTTGGATAATCAGATGGGTGATACTGGTGATGCAAGTGAAGTGGTTGGCAAGAAATCATGGGATAAGGATGAAGATGATGATCCTAAGACATCTATTGAGAAATATGAGTCAGGCTCATCAGCCAAAGGGACAGAACAGGATGATAGGGAACTGAGAGCTAAGGACGATGGTTCTATTGAGGAAGATCCTATGGAAATGGATTCTGAGGAAGGCAAAAATAATAATTTGGAACATGATCCTAGTACCTGTGATGAAACCGATCTGAATACTGATGAAGTCATGGACAAAGCTGATGCATATGATGACCGGATTGGGCCTGAAATCCCTGAACCAGAGAATGATTCCGTTGATGTTGACATGGAGGAACAAGAACAAACTGACGAAAGAGATGCTGACAATGAAGATATAGGTACTGAAGAAGCGGAGCAAGCAGATGAGAGGTTAGATGCTTCAGATGATATGGAGGAAGGAGATATGGCACAGCATAGCGATGGTCTAGTAGATAATGAAGGGGAGCATGTTGAAGATGCAAACACAGAAGCAGGTGAGATGGATACACACCAATTGGACAAGACCGATTCACTTATGCCTCCATCACAAGGCCTACAGCCTGACAATATGCAAGTAGATTCTAACAGAGAATCTGAAGCCAACTTGGCCAACAGCAGTGATATGCACGGCACTGTTGCTCCTTCAGTAAATTTTTCAGGAAATGAAGTTCCCAATATGGAAATATCTATGCCCAATGCTGGTGATGATTCAAGACTATTATCCAACTCCAAGCCAGATATGCAAAATGATGCTCAGCAGCACATCAAGCAGACAAATCCTTTCAGGAGTATTGGAGATGCATTGGAGGACTGGAAAGAACGGGCCAAAGTCTCAGCTGATACTCAGGATCATCAACCAGAAACTGGAAATGATAGTAATGAGAACACTGCTGAATTTCGTTATGTGCCTGAGGGTGAGCAGAGCACCTCTCAGGCATTGGGTGCTGCAACAGCTGACCAGATCAATGATGACAATCAAATTAATCAATCTTTCTTGGAAGATGAAAGCCGTGTCAGGAAATTGGAACAAAGTGATGAGAGAACACCTGATAACCCTGAGATGCCTTACCTTCAAACTTCACAAGCACTTCCCAGCAAGTCTGAAAATGCCAATGGATTTGATGGCAGAGAGATTCAAACTGATACATCCGTTCAAAATTTGGTTGAAAGCAGAATAGATCACACTTTCCAAGATCTTGTTTCCTTCAAACGACCCCCGGCAGATGACCAAATAGTTCTTATTGACCTAACTACTGACAGGGAATTTCCTTCTCAGATGGATCTGGACATCGCTGATGCAGAGACAAAAAGGTCTATTGTGGACTGGAAAAATCTTGAGCTGTCAACCATGAAATTGTCCCAAGAACTGGCAGAGCAATTGCGCCTGGTCATGGAACCAACTCTTGCTAGTAAGCTTCAAGGGGATTATAGAACTGGAAAGAGAATAAACATGAAGAAGGTACTTTTATTTCCAATGAACTTATCATTATATGTTTTCCTTTCCCCTCCATAGGGATGTATATGATGCACCACAACTCTTGTTTCTTCAGGTCATTCCGTATATTGCGAGTCATTTCCGCAGGGACAAGATATGGTTGCGCCGAACTAAGCCTAATAAACGGAATTACCAAGTTGTTATTGCTGTTGATGACTCAAGAAGTATGTCTGAGGGCAAATGTGGAAAATTTGCTATCGAGGCATTAGTTACTGTGTGCCGTGCTATGTCACAGCTTGAGGTTGGTCAATTTGCAGTTGCAAGTTTTGGAAAGAAGGGGAATGTTAGAGTGCTACATGATTTTGATCAGATCTTCAATGGTGAAGCTGGAGTGAATGTAAGTAGATGAAATTTACAGTATGATTCTTTATCTCCATTGTACCCTTTGTAAGCTTGTCTAACTATTGCTATGTATCTTTCATGCTCTCGTTTCAGATGATCTCTAGCTTGTCCTTTGAGCAAGATAACAAAATTGAGGATCAACCGGTGTCTGATCTCTTGACATATCTGAATGCTATGCTTGATACTGCTGTTGCACGGGCACGCACCCCCTCAGGGCAAAATCCTCTCCAGCAACTGATACTGATAATATCTGATGGAAAGTTCCATGAAAAGGTAACTATTCTGTCCTCAGTTTTGGCTGCAGCTCGTATACCCCCTTTCCTCTTGGGTTCTGAAGTTGGTTCTCTATTAGGAAAACTTGAGGCGGCATGTTAGAGATGTTCTAAATCGAAAGAGAATGGTTGCGTATGTGCTCCTGGATAGCCCCGAGGATTCTATTATTAATCTGAAGGAAGCATGCTTTAAAGTAGGGGAGAAGGTAGAGCTGAAAAAGTACATGGATTCCTTTCCGTTCCCGTATTATGTTATGCTACAGAACATTGAAGCTCTTCCTCGCACATTGGCCGACCTGATTAGACAGGTGTGAATTACTCCTATCAATTTAGCTCTTTTGACATACTAATGATCTCTTTTGAATTAACAAATGGTTGCCCTACTAATGACCTCTTTTCTACTATGCAGTGGTTTGAGCTCATGCAGAGCGCTAACGAGTGATCCTTGGGACGTTAGCCAACCAAATTTTACCGAGTAGCAAACTACATTCTAGCTTTTATTTTTTGCTTGGGCCTGGATAACTCTTGTGATCGCAGTCTTGATTGTGTACAAATACCGTCACAGTTCAAATCGCTTTTGGGAAATATGATCTGCGATCACAGGCTTGATAGTGTAAAAATACCATCACAGTTCAAATTGCTTCTGGGAAATGTGAATATAGTTGCCTTGCTCACGCGGTATAGTTTGTTTTTCATTTAGAACTGTTTGCGACCGAGTGCGATTGATCCTTCATTTAGAACTGTCTTGTGAGGTCTGTCATGTTTGGCTTTGTTGATGTACATGTTTCTTCCACTGCATGTGCTACGCGTTGGCGATGTACACGACTGTTGCTGCCAACCCGAACACTCTCTCTATGTGACTGATGCTAGGGGCGGATCTAGAAATCTACAAAAAGAGGTTCTCATCAACAAGCTGTGTTATCTGAATGAGCCTGTGGTTAGCTCTCTGAACCAGGAGCCTGCTCCGACGTGGCAGTTGCGACGCCGGCGTTCCCGCAGCCCGCGACCACCGGTGGGAAGTTGAGCAGCGCCTTGGCGCCCCACATGCGGAAAGCGGCGCGGTCGTGCCGTGGCAGCCTCCTCGGCCGTGGCGAAGGTGCCGAGCTAGAGTCGCGCCCCGTGCCCTTCTCTGCCATCGCCATGGTGGCTCCCTTCACTGCCATCGCCATGGGGGCTGCATCAGCCAGAGCTTGTGCTGCTCTCCCCCAGGTACAGTTTCGCCGGTGGCCGCTGCCCCAATCCACCGCCCCCAGACCGGCAGCCATGAAGAATGTACCGTGTTTATGCAATGACATTTTTCTATTGTTCCTGATTTATATCCTTCCCACACTCTCTCTCTCCCTCTCCTAACATTTATGAGTAAACCAGTCACACTGTTATTCTCTCCCTTTTTGCATCATAAGTTTCTAAGTTGGGAAACTTCAGCAGAGAGGTGTTGGAGTTCGTGAAGGCTTAAAATGGACCATCTGCAACTTTCCGCAGCTATAAAGTTGCCTGGGATCCATCTCCCCTCGCCGGAGTGCCGCCACGGGCGGGCGCGGCCTCCACCACTACAAAAATTCCGTTGATCCATGACGGATTGGTTTCGTCACGAAAGCCTTGAAATTCGTCATGAACGCCATCCGTGACGGAAATTTTTTCTGTCATATATCGAGCGTCACAGATTGGCTACGAGCCATCTGTGACGAATTTCGACCATCACAGATCCCCTGGAAATCCACTTAGCCCACTCTGGCCGGGCTAAGCTCGGTAGTCTGTGACGAAATTGTCCGTCACAGATAGCTTCCATATAGGATTTTTTTCCGTCACAGATTTGATCGCCACGTAAGTGTCATGTGTTAATTCGACCATCACAGATCCCCTGGAAATCCACTTAGCCCACTCAGGCCGGGCTAAGCTCGGTAGTCTGTGACGAAATTGTCCGTCACAGATAGCTTCCATATAGGATTTTTTTCCGTCACAGATTTGATCGCCACGTAAGTGTCATGTGTTCGCCAAGGTGTACGCTGACGTGTCATCGATGCCATGTAGGATTTAGGCCAGGTGTTTTGAGGCCCAATATGGGTTTCCAGGAGCCTTCGGCCCATTTTACGACCAACTGTTTTTTTGTTTCGGGCCGTTATGATTTTTTGGCCTTTTTTTGGCCTTTTAATGGTCATGAAGCCCAGCTCAAATTGGGCTGCTAATATATTTCAGCCCAACTAGAAATGGCTGATAAACCAATCATCATTTCATCACATAATAAGTCAATTACAACCTCTATATGAAACCAGAATTCATCCATTATTGCCCATATATTAATCACAGCCATGCATGTATTCAGCTTGTTCAGTGAATGAGTTGTTCTCTGAATGATGCTAACTGTCTACTCGTTGTGACATTAAGGATTGTTCAGGCTCGATGGGCTGCTGGAGATGTGAAGATGTAGCATGGTCTGGTTAGGTGTGCTTAGTCGCTAAACATACATATGTATGCGTCCAGATATCTAACTGGACTGATAATTTGTGAAGTAAGCCTCACATTAAGTAATTGCACGACATATATGATCGTAAGTTCATAGAAACCTAACAGCATTGACAGGTTGCTAACCCAAGAGTTAGCAGTAAATATTAGACAATACATAGGTGGTCAACTTAGAACGTGAGAGGGTTAAGCACAAGGAACATTCTAAGAAGAAAACGTATGGCTCTAGAGACATAACTGTGAAATTGGTTCTATGCTGGTAGAACTAGAAGAAACTGTGGATCACTTGTCCTCCATTTGCGCAGCAGTGCTGGGGTTTATTAAATCCGAATATAATTCAAACAGAAGGAACAGGGACGTATCGGACTTGGCCTCCACAAACCCCAGTGTCCTCAGAAAGGCAGCAAAGCGATGGTTCCATGTCCGTGGGGCCTGCTTGAGGCCGTAGAGAGACCTGTTGAGCCGACAGACCATGTCAGGACATGAGGAGTCAACAAACTCGGCGGGCTAACTGCAGTAAACTGTCTCAGTGAGAAAACCATGCAGGAAAGCATTCTTGACATCCAGCTGATGCACGGGCCAAGAGCGGGTGAGTGCTAGTGAGAGCACCGTGCGGACTGTAGCCGGCTTCACCACTGGACTGAAGGTCTCATCATAGTCAACACCAGGCTGCTGAGTGAAGCCCCTGAGAACCCAGCGAGCCTTGTATCTCTCAAGAGTGCCATCAGCCCTGCGCTTGTGTGTCCAGATCCACTTGCCGGTGACGATGTTGGAGCCCGGCGGACGTGGCACCAGATCCCAGGTCTGGTTGGCGAGGAGAGCCGCGTACTCCTCTTCCATCGCGTGGCGCCAGTGAGGGTTCGACAAGGCCTCGCGGACAGAAGAGGGTACTGGAGAGACCTGCGAGTCACCGGGTATCGTCACAAGAGCCCGGGGCTGCAGGGTCCCAGCCGCGTGTCGTGTCACCATAGGGTGAACATGACACGGGTGGCGGTGAAGTAGCGGCGGGTGATACACCGGGGTCTCGACACGGGTGGCTGGAGGCCATTGTGACGACTCCGGTGTCCTCGGCGGAGAGGAAGACGCCCCCGTTGGTGACGCCGGCGAAGAAGGAGCCATTGGCGGTGGCGACGGTGCAGGTGTAGTCCGGGCCCGACGTTGGTACACAAGGACCGGCTGGGCGAAGCGCGCATGCTGAGCCGGAGTCGACGTCCCGGGACCCCCATCAGCTTGAATGACAGGGGCAGGCCCGGAAGGGGACCCGTCCATGCTCGAATGAGGAGCAGGGTTGGGGGAGTCACCGACCGACGGCGAGCGGGGGCACGAGGCCGCAGGACCTGCAGGAAACAACGGCAAAGGTGGCTCGACCACCGCATCAGTGGGAAACAAAGAGGAGAGGTCAAGCTCGGAGGCGGAAGGGGTGGTGGTGGTGGAAAAGGGGAAGACAGACTCATCAAACACCACATGGCGAGAGATGAGAACCCGACGGGAGGCGAGGTCGTAGCAGCGGTACCCCTTGTGGTCAGGGGAGTACCCGAGGAAGACACAGAGGCTGGACCAGGGAGCCAACTTGTGTGGAGTAGTGGCCGTGGTGTTAGGGTAACACGCACACCCGAAGACTCGAAGGTGGTCATACCTAGGAGGGGTAACGAAAAGAGCGTGGTGCGGCGTGGGAGCCGGACAAGCAGCGGAAGGAAGGCGGTTAAGGAGATAGGTGGAGGTGTGTAGGCTCTCAGCCTAGAAACGAGCGGGGAGTGAGGCCTGGAGTAAAAGCGTACGCACGGTGTCATTGGTGGTTCGAATCATACGCTCAGCCTTGCCGTTCTGAGAGGAGGTGTACGGGCAAGACATGCGCAACTGGACACCGCGAGAGAGGAAGAAAGCCCGTGAGGTGGAGTTATCAAACTCACGGCCATTGTCGCACTGGACGACCTTGATGGTGAGGCCGAACTGAGTGGAAACCCAAGCAAAAAAGTGATGAATCACGGGGAATGCCTCAGACTTGGCACGCAAGGGAAAAGTCCGCGAATAGTGAGAAAAATCATCAACCACCACAAGATAGTACTTATAACCAGAAATGCTGAGTACAGGAGACGTCCATAGGTCGCAATGAACAAGATCAAAAATGCGAGCTGCATGTGAAGAAGAACTAGAAAAAGGAAGACGAACATGACGGCCCATTTGGCACGCGTGACACAAATGCTCATCATGCGCTCGAGTACAACGAATGTCTGAGCTATGACTAAGCTGCATCAAGGCATCACGCCCAGGATGGCCGAGGCGCCGGTGCCAAGTAGTGGAAGAGGTGGTGGCGAAGGCAGCTGACAAAAGCGAAGACGGCGAGGCAGACGCCGGAAAACGAAGGGTGTAAAGGGGCCCTGTACTGTCACATCGGAGCAGAGGACGCCGGGTAGCCAAATCCTTCACAGTAAGACTAGAAGAGTCAAACTCCACAGAACAAGAATTGTCAGTTGTAAAACGACGAATAGAAAGAAGATTGTGAACCATAGAGGGTGCAACAAGAACATCGGAAAGATGAAAGGAGCCATGAGTGCCGGCGGCACCCATAGAGGTGATAGGAAGACACGAGCCATTGGCGACCATGATGGACGAAGGGTAAGAAGAAGGAGGAGGGCAAGCAGACGAGAGTATACCAGGGTTCGGTGTGGTGTGGTAGGTAGCTCCGAAATCGGTGATCCACTCTGGGCCAACAGGAGGTGTCAAGCCCATAGTGCTGAAGGAGCGTGCCAGCGCCTCCGGGCTCCATCCGGCAGGCCCCGGTGAAGCCCCGGAAGGTGTGCCCCACGTGGACATGGGGTAGAACCCTGGAGGGGCCCCAACGAACATGGCGGCCGGCAGACGAGGCTCCCCCCAAGAGCCTGGAAGGGCCATATGGAGATGCGTCCGGACTAGGGGTTGTGGAAGGAGGGCCAGGGAGCACCTCGTGGCGGCTGAGGAGCCGGGTTTCCACCACGGCCAGCCCCCCCACCAGAACATCCTCCACGGCCCTTCTTCTTGCCACGGCCCCCCACCCCCGCTGGGCCCGGAGGGGAGAGGACCCAAGACAGACAACGGTGGCGTGGGTGGTGCAGACGGCCGCGGCGGTGGAGTAGCAGCAAGTGCAGTCGAGGAAGACCCTGGAGCGGTGGTGGACCCCGACTGGAGGCCCTGAGAGATCTCCTCCATGACAAGGTCGTCACGGACCTGCAGGAAGGTGGGGAAAGGCCTCTGCCGGGTGATCCACGTCCTGAGGTGGGCGTAGCGGTCGCTGAGCCCACGGAGGACGTTGAGGACGAGGATGCGATCCTCCACGGGCCAGCCCAGGTCACCGAGGGAGTCGGCCATGGCCTTCATCTTATGGCAGAACTCACCCATGGCAAGATCCCCCTGGACGAAGGTGCGGAAGCTCGCGTCGAGGCGCAGAGCTCGGGCCTCAACATTGCCTAGAAACTGGCCCTCGAGCACCAGCCAGGCCTGGCGAGCGGAGGTAGTGTTGCGGACGAAGTCGTGGAGGTCGACGGAGATCGTGCCGAGGATCCAGGAGAGCACGATGTTGTCGAGACGCAGCCACGAAGGAGTCTGGACGCCGGGCGTGGGATCGTCGAGGACGTGGTCGTCGAGGGCGTAGCGGCGGAGGGTGAGGACCACCAGGTCCCGCCAGTGGGCGTAGGAGGGCGACTCGGGGTCGAGGACGACCGGGACGAGTAGCCGGATGTTCTGGACACCCCCTGCCTAGTAGTGGAGCTGTGCGACGAGGGGATTGGCCGGGTTGTGACGGAGAGCCGTAGTGGTGGAGGTGGGGTGGCCCGTCGAGCCCGAGGAGGTGGCCCCCGCGTCCTGGGCGAGGAGCTGCTCCGCCTCGGCGATCTGGCGAGCCAGAGTGTCGGCGGCGTCTCGCTCGCGCTGCCAGACAAGGGCAGCCGCACGGACGCGCTCCTGGCCCACGGCGGCCGCTGCCCTGGCGGAGACCAGCGCGACAGCAAGGGCAGAGGTGGGCCGAGGAGCGAAGAGGGTGGCCGAGGGCGGGGCAGGGAAGTGGAAGGCGCCCGGGGTGGCGACGCCGGTGGCCAGCCCATCCAGCTCCGTAGCCGCGGCTCCCCCAGCGGCAAAAAGAGCACGCTGAGAGATGGAGACCGGCAGGCCGGTTGCAGCCGCTGCGGCAGCGGCGGCGTATGTGGCCGCGGTGGCCAGATCCAGGGAAACGCCGTCGCCTGGGAGCGCAGGGGCCTCGGGCACGGCCGTTTCTCCCGCGGCAGCCACAACCGGAGCGGTCACGGAGGCGCCAGCGGCATCCAGCGGATGCACGAAGTCTAGCGCGGGGCGCGGGTTGCCAGCCGCGGCACCTGGCGCTGCTGTGAGTGCCAGCGCGGGGCGCAGGGTCGGGCCGGCCGTGACAGGAGCCCTCCCCGCGGCGGCGGCGGAAGGACCGGCAGAGGAGCCGCTGCCCGCGTTTTCAGGGGAGCCGGCGGCGATTTGGGCCCAGGTGGTGGTGCCGGAGAGGGGAGTGAAGGAGAGGAAGTAAGAAGGAGGAGGGGGAGGCCCGCCATGGCCGGCCATGGCACCTGGCGGCGGTGCGCCGGTGGCGGCGGCCGGCCCTGGCTGGTTCTGGATCGGGAGAGAGGATGGGTGGGGAAAGAAGACTAGGCTGCTGATACCATGTTGGAATGTATGGTCTTGATTGATTAGGCTAACCCTAGAAGGGTAGCTATATAGTGTAGCATACATGGACCTCATGGGTCTAGCCACATGAGCCTCATATACATATACTCCAACATGGAGTTTTTGTTTCGTCCAAAAAGTACAGGTGCAGGAACCTTTCCTATGGAAAGGACAATCCAAACAGGCCCTAAACCGAATTCGTGATCGTTGGCGTAGTTCTGTCAAGGGATGATAAAACCAGGCAATGCAGTTTAAGTTCACACTTTGACCAGTGTTCGTCCGCGATTAAAGCCCGCCGGTCTTGGGCGATCTCCAGCCTGTGCAGGATCTCTCTGGCTATAGCGTGCTGCGTTTTGATATGGCCAACTTGCTTTTGGCTCCACGGTTGCAACGCCCGTGTGAGGTGTTTAAGCTTTAGCAAAACCCGCTCAATGGGGCAAGCAGCTGAGAGGCCAGAGGCTTCTCACTCCCCGTAATTCTTCAAGGAAGCTAATCTTCTCATCATCTCGCTGGAGGCCGTAGACGCCGATGAACCACCAGGCCGGCCGGTTCTTCCTCGATTTTAAAATTGATTGTTTTGTTATTGTTGTCATCATCGTTTTGATCCTTCGGGTTCTGTACCTTTATTGTGTTCAGTCTGAACTTCTGATTTTTAATATAATCGATAGCTCTCGTGCCTCATTTTGTTCCAGAAGAAAAGATATATATGGAGTTAGAGATAGAGAAGCCTGAACAAATCGTCGGTCGATCAAAGTAAGCCCGTCGTTCGAGATATGCATCAGGCATTCAGGCAGGCGTACAGACAGAGAAAAAAAAGGTAATGAACAGTGGGTAAGCAAATATGCGGACCATGCACACGACCATAGCAGCCTGGGAACGTAACATGGCCCACGCTTCCGTTCTCATGTTCCACGTTCCAGGAACATCTACGTTCTATGAACGCGAATGTTCCCGTTCCCAGGTTATACCCTAAGTTTCCGTTTCCGTGCCAAAAACGGGGACGGGAACGGGAACATGGTTGCTAAGCACACGACACAAGCAGCTAGCTTCTCAATTCTCATGGAGGAAGAGGACCAGTAGTCTAGCTAGTAGTGCACGACGACTGCATTTCACCGGCAGCTAGCCAGCAGAGGACGCAACCGACACCAATCCAAGGCAGCACACGACATGGTTGCCCCACCCATGTGAGAAGACACGTACTTGGCGTTACACCCCCAACAAGCACCAAAAGTCACCATACTGCCATACACACCAGAAGCTACTGAATGATCGAGAGCACGCTAAATAATGAAGGTACTAGAGCAACAATGGCTGGCCGGCCGGCCGACCTTGCGAGCTTCAATTTCGACGCAAGGCCGGCGCGAGTACAATAATAATAACAACAAGGTCCAAAAATAAATTACAATTATTCATTTCTTCAAGTACTATTAGTACTAGCTAGGAGCTGGATCTCCAATCTTGGCTCGTCCACTCCATAATCCACCAATCCACCAGAGAAAAGCAAAGGAAAACGTCTACTAGGCGGGTGCTAGATTAGCAGCCTCAGCATAGCGCAAGCAAAGCCTCTCCTTCCTTCAATATAACCGGAGAGGCTTCAATTCGTCGTCTTTCTCGATCTCTTGCACTCGTCACGCGCAAAAGGCAAAACAAATCGATCGACAGTACCAAAATTAATTAATTATCCAATGCAGGATTAATCTGACGATGGTGTTGATGATCATCAGGAGTTCAGAACTGGGCGCCCTCGAAGGTCTGGCCGAACTGCCAGCCGGCGGGGACGGCGTTGTTGCTGGTGACGGTGCGGCCGTCGCTGGCGGTGACCTGGAAGGAGAGCGCCTGCCGGTCCAGGTCCGCGTTGCTCTGCCAGTTCTGGCCCCAGTTCCGGGACATGGGCTGCCACCCGGTGCGGGAGCCCCGGATGGAGACGGAGCGCACGTCGCCGGCGCCCGCCACGTTGGTCACCAGCACCAGGTTGAAGTAGGAGTGGCCGTTGATGGTGAACCGGATGCCGCCCTTCTTCACGCACGGCACTCTGCGATTCATCCTCATGCGGGTCAGTTTCACGTGCAGATCGATGCAGTGTGCAACTAACGGTGTGCCCCCGTATCGAATCTGCAGGGTGTGGCCCACCGAACTAATGGGCCGAACTTGGGGTACGGGGCCCACCAACCTTCGAACCGACGTCCGACGCGGTTGGGTCAATTTGATCGACCTCTGATGTACGTGGTACGACAAGGGCAGCTGGGGGCCATCGACCCATCGTGCATGTGTGCGTGACCACTGAGTCGTGCCAGCAGCACACATGTGCAGGCAGGCGGCACGGCATCGGCATGTGATCGAAGAGCAACTGAACTAGTGGAGGAGTATGTGCAGCACGCAGCATGAGGCCATGAGGGTTACCTCCTGAAGGCGACGGGCACGATGCCGGCGCGGTACTGCGCGATGTGGAGGAAGGCCGGCTCGGCCATGTCGAAGTGCGGCCGCGGCGGGTTGCACCAGCCGCCGTCGTCGCTGGGGAGGCCGTAGTTGGGCGGGCAGAAGTTGGTGGCCGTCACGGTGATGGTGCCCGGCAGGCACGACCGCCCGGCGTTGTCGCACCGCAGCTCGTAGCAGGACCCGCACGCCGCGCCGTCGTTGAACAGCGCCGTGCTCAGCGCCGCCGTGTTCGTGCCGTACCCGGTGCTGTACAGGTTGCCGTACCCGCACGCGCCGCCTGTATGTCGTCCGTGCACAGACAAGAAGAAGCAGAGACGAACAACAACCATCAGTTTGTTTATTTGCTGAGCCGATGATCGAACGTATATACGGCGGCGACGTGCTACCTAGCTAGCTAGAGCTTGCGTTATTAATTTCGCCGCCGGCGGTCGAGGCAGCAGGGCACTCGACTCACTCACCCATTGTGCCGGACGCGTCGCCGCCGCCGTAGAACGTGGCGTGCGCGCTCTGCCACCCGCCGTAGCCGCCGGCCGCGGCTTCCCGGGCGAGGAGACCGAGCAGGAGGAAAAGAGCACCGGCAATGGCCATTGCTGGGCGCTCAGAACTCCGAAGCTAGCTTGCTATTCCGTCAGCTGCCTCTGCCTTCGGAGGGAAGAAGAAGAGGGTATCTAAAGCTTAGCTTAGCTTGGCTTGCTACCAACTAATGGCTTGGGAACGTCTGGCTGGCTGGCAGTGAGGAGCTTGCCCTCCCAGCCCCCAACTATTTATAGCCGAGCCAAAGCGCCGGTGGCGGTTGCAAAACTCAGGGCCGCGCCGTGCGTGTATGTAAATTTCTCTGCGGTTTGGTGCGGCGAAAGGGGGCCATAAAAGCAGAAAACGAAATAAAAAAAAAGGGGCCGGCCCGGTGGCCTGAGCGTGAGCGACGTGGCCGACGGCCAGCAGACGCAGGCAAGGGCCGAGAGAGAGAGACCACCGTCCACAGGCAGTTAATTAATACGAGCAAATCAATCGGGCGCACATGCGAGCGCGCACGGCGCACGTAAACAGGGCACCAACTGCTCGCGTGTCGTGGGCGTGGCGCGGGGTCCCGGCGCCCTCGGCCCCGGGCCCCGCGAGGCCAACTCCCCACATGGCTCGCGCGAGCCTGCTCAGCTGAGCTCGGCAGCAGACTGAAAAAAAGTTGCAGACTCCGACGACGGCGACGGCATGCATGCGCCGCGCGGCGGCAGCGCGTTAACTGTGTGGACCCTGAGCGGCTGGATTGGCCGGTTCCCTGACGAGGATTGCCCATCGCCTTGTCTGGGCCGGAGGAGATCCGCTCACGTTCGCTGTGTCCGCCGCGCGGCGCGGCCGCGGCATGGGGCTGTCTGTGACTGTGACTCTGTGTCGCTCGCGCCGAGTCCCGCCTGCCTTATCGTCGATGGATCTTTTTTCTTTCTTTTTTGCAACTTTTTTCTACTACAGTACTAGTACTTGCTTGGCCAGTCGAATGCAAACGCAAGATTATCGATCGTATCATATGTGACTGACTGACTGGCTGTTCGTTTAGCGATTCGACAGCAGCGAGACAAAACTAAGCTGGAAAGTGGAGTGACAGCTTGACGATCGTTCGAGCTTGCATGCAAAACCTTGGTCAGGCTCAGAGACAGTCTGATAATCGCTCTGTCAGGCTCAACTGTTAGCGAGGATCACCCTGCTTTATTAATTAGTCTGATATCTGAATGAACTCCGGAACCAACAACTGATTGATTGGATATGGAACAGGCGCGGGTTTGTCGGTCCACAGAGCACATGGAGCTAGCGCATAAAAAATGGACAGCCCACACGGAGAGGAACCCATCAAGAAACTGGCTTGCACACGTTACCGGCGCGCGCGCGCCAACGATCAGTGCACGTTGTTCACAGGACACAGGGTGTGAGAGTGAGAGTGTGACTGGGCGAAACCACCTGCCTGTGGCCTGTGGGCTGTGGGGGTGCTCCTGCGGGCGCCTGCAGGCTGTCCTTCAAGGTTCAAGGGGGACTCACATGGTCGCGCACCTCACATGCGCGGAACATGGCGAGAGACTCAGACCGACGGTGAGCGTGCGTGCGTGAGACACGAACTGTGCGTGCGTGCAGCGCATGAACAAAGCTGCCGTCAAGCCTATGCCTGCCTGCGTGTCCCGAGACTTGAGATTAGCCCATTTAGCCGCCGTTGGTTGACGTGAAAACTTCATGTTTTACGTAAATCGTCGTTGCTTGCTAGTGGTAGTTTTTTGTTTTGGTAAATATCACTTGATTCCCACCTTGGGCATGTTTTCGAATTCATGCCTGCCAACGTCGTGAAGCATCTGCCTGCGCCTGCCGTGCCGGTGCGGCGGTGCTATGCCTGTGCCGCCTCTGTTCAATACTCCAGCAGGCATCAGGAAAGCAACAGTTCCCCAGGCTCGCCGTCGCCGACCCCATGCCCATGTTAATTGCACATGGCCGCCCGGGCGTTACGGCTAATCCCCTGTCACTAGCCGACGGTCTCCTCTTTGGACTCTCGTTCCTTCCTTCTGCTCCCAGTCCCAGCAGCTGAATCGTCTCCATATGCAGGCTGAATGCATGGTCTGGTGCCTCTCCTGTCTGCCCCACTCCGCAAGTTGGATTGGAGCACTTGCACTGAGCCGCCGCTATAGAAATGCAGGTTCAGGCCTTGTTCACTTTGTAATTTTTTTTTTACCCGATGAATAGTACCACTTTTGTCTTATTTGTCAAATATTGTCCAATCATGGATCAACTATGCTCGAAAGATTCATCTCGTGATTTCCAACTAAACTGTGTAATTAATTATTTTTTACCTACATTTAATACTCAATGTAAGCAGCTAAAAATTTATGTGATGAAAAGAGAGTGAAAAAACTTGAAATTTAAATGGCATCTAAACAAAGCCTCAGTCAAAAAAGCATCTTCACATGGTACACCTCAGTTTACTCAAACACGGGCCGTGTTTAGTTCCCAACTTGGGCGTGAGTTACGAGAAAAACACTGCTGCAGCACTATAGCGCACTGTAGTATTTTCGTTTGTATTTGGTAAAAATTGTCTAAACTTTAACTAATTAGGCTCAAAATGTTCGTCTCGCAAAGTATAACAAAACTGTGTAATTAGTTTTTAATTTCATCTACATTTAGTACTCTATGCTTATGCCGATATTTCGATGTGACAGGGGATCTTCTTTTTATATAGTGGAATTTGAGGAGAAGTTGGGAACTAAAAGGCCACGACTTGTTTTCAGGGCACGTAGAGCCACAGGTGACTTATCGAGGAGGGACCCCGGACCTGCAGCCGCTGCGAGCAGGAGCGGAGCAGTACTGCGCTGCTCTCGCCTGCGCACACCACATGCGGATATGATAGGGACGCTTCCGGGGCAGCAAAGGCAGAGCAGCAGCAGCCATGTGGCCTGTGGGGGTGCACGCCCAAACAGATCGCGCGATCTTGCCTTGATGGCTCGGCGGAATCGCCCTCCAATGCGCTCCCAGGCCAGGCCGGGTCCCTCCAGACGGGTTGGGAATTGGGATCTCGGCCAAATCCTTAACACTGTTTGTTTCGCAGGATCAGCAGAATCAGCAGCCATCCAATAGTGTTTTTCTCTCATAATAAATCAGCGAATAGTACTTTCAGCCACAATAAACCAGCGAACAATACTTTCAGTCACAATAAACCAACGAACAGTACTTTCCGCCACAATCCTCCGGGACGGGAACGGACGAGACGCACCGCCGCTGCCTGTTGCGGTTGCGAGCAAGGGAATCTTGACGCCGACGCCCTGTTTCACTGTTTGGCTGTGCGTGTGCTTTGTTTACTGCTGATGGTACTTTGCTCGGGCAGACGCAATCATGATTCATGTGTAGTGACTATTGAGTGGTTCGTTATACAGTTAGGGCGTGATTGGTTGGGTGTTTCTTGCGCATACAGGCCCAGGGTTAAAAAAACCGGCCGGTTTACCGCGGTTTACCGCGGTAACCGCCCAAACCGGGCCGGTCCGGTTCCGGTCCGGCCCGGTTAGGGTTTCCCCAAATTCAAATTTAAAATTTAAAAAAAATGCTGAAAAAATTCGTAAAAATAGTTCATGATTTATAGAAGCCAATGGTGTAAAAATTTTTCAAATTGGAGTTCGTTTAGTATTTATTTATACGTATAGAAGTTTGAAAAAAAAGAAAAAAAATCCCGGTCCCGGCCCGTTAAGGCCCCCAAATTCAAATTTAAAATTTGAAAAAAACAAAAAATGCTGAAAAAATTCCTAAAAATAGTTCATGATTTATAGAAGCCAATGGTGTAAAAATTTTTCAAATTCGAGTTCGTTTAGTATTTATTTATACGTATAGAAGTTTGAAAAAAAAAAGAAAAAAATTTCCAAACTCAAACCGAGCGGTAAACCGGCCAAACCGGCCGGTTACCGCTCCAAACCGGCCGGTTTACCGACCGGAAACCGAACCGAAGAACATTTGAATTCAAATTTGAATTCGGCCGGTTACCGACCGGTTTACCGGTAAACCGACCGGTAAACCGCTACCGCCGGCCGGCGGTTACCGGAAACCGGTCGGTAAAAAAAACCCTGTACAGGCCTGCCGGATGCAAGAATCATTTGTTTGGATGGTTGGACAACGAGCAAAACCTGGCTGAGCGCGTGCAACAGGTGCCTCCGGGCCAGGCTCTGCGGAAACGCGAGCGACTTCCGTTTCCCACGGGCCAGGCTCGCTCGGTGCAATGTGCACGTTCAAAAGTGAAGCAGGAAGGCGTTTGGACTTCGACAAACCAGCAACCAAACAAGAACTCGTAGCAGCCAGGCTAGAAAAATACACGAACCAAACAACGTTGTCCCGGATGCGTAGAGCCTGGTCGGCAGTGGCCTGGCTCGTATGAACTAGCCTGGCTGGGCACATACGAGAACCAATCACGCCAGGAGATCGAATACTCTGCTTGCTATGCTAGCTTTCCAGGGTCGCGCGTTTGTGGTTGCATGTATAAATATGCTGCCTGACCTGGTGGTGGTCCATGATTGCTGGGAATATGCTTTGCTTGAACATGAGAGAACGGATGATCTGGTCGAACTTATGCTAAGTTTGCATTGCTTTCCAAACATTTTTCTGAACGACCGACCCTGGAACTAGAAACAGACGATGATGCCGCAGCAGAACTTGATCTTTTGCTGGAGTGATGAATGAATGATCCTCCGATCCCGAATGTGTGCAATGTCATAGCATCGGATTCGTCCAGAAATCGATCTATGAGGCTGCTGGCTGCATAACTGATGGCCTGCGGCGACTGAGAGCGTCGGTCGTCTCCACGGCAACCCGCCAAGCTGTCTGGCAAGTGGCATGTGGTGATGTATAAAGGCCGCAGTGGAATTACGCGCACGGCTGACGGCCACCGCGCCATCGGCCGTGCACCGTCACTGGCTGGCCCCCATAAATTTCTGACGTGCGACCGATGCAGATCGTGGCTGGCAGCTGGCTGGATAGAACACACCGCGCGCTGAATCGATCGAACGAGAGCATCTCGCAGTTCGCAGGCTGCGGAATAATCGCAGACTACCTTTTTGCGCTATCCACCTCAGATCTTTTCCGCGCGTGATGATGAAAGGCACGTTCGTGATGAGGATCCTTTGGGTCTGTGCTTTCAGCCTGTGTGATACGGTTTTTTGTGTTGGAGTTGCTATCTTTTGCTTTCAGCGTCGTTGGACCATCGCAGTGCATGTGGTAACATGGGTTCGTTAAGCTGTCAGTCCAGCTAACTGATCCGCGCGCCCCTGGCCCCTGCCAAAGAAGGCATCGGATTAGACTCCTCGCAACAAAAAATAGCAGAGTGAGGCCACATTTTAAAGCTCTATTTGTGTAGGACAGTTCTTAAATAATCTAAACAAACACTTCGTTAGCACAAAAGGTAGGACAAGCACTTACGTGTCACCAAAAGTCAATCACTGTCATCATTTACTTTTCCATCAATGATTGTCAATTTTTTTTCCAGAACGCAAAGGCTACATCACGTACACCCGAAAACATTGTTTTAAAACAAACGGACACCAGAAAACATTTAAGTTGTTCCTCTGATGGTTTTTGCGGTTGATAAATTAACTGTTTTATTTTATTGTGAGAGAAAAATATTTAAGAAGACAACTTCACTGCTACGTGCTAGGAGTACGAACACACAGGTGCACGTCATACACTAGTGACAGCCCAACAAGCATCTTCGATAGGCTGAACTGCATCTAGCTGTCAACAAATATATATGGCTTACCACAGAAAAGCTATAAATGCGACTACGGACTACCTATACTTATTTAGAGAAGACTTAAACGAGATGGACAAATTTCATTGCAAGATAACTGAACAATTAAGTTATTTGAAGAAACTGAAGGTCTCAGGGTAACTTATTGTTCACTAGTTCTTCAAGTTTTTTTTTCTTTAGTAGGTGTAGGTCTACTAATTTTTTAAGATGTCTTTCTATTCGCCCTTCTTGAGAGAAAATTCGAACAATGTCACAATCTATGACAAGAAAACAGTGATAATCTAATCTTGGGAGAGTAAATTCAAGTCGTATGGGTGTTCTGTGCTTTGGAACTTCTGTTTCTATTTTTTTGTGTTCTTTTCCGGTGTTCTAACTTCTTTGTTTCGCTTTGTACTTACGTCCAACCTCTAAGAAAGAGATCTTAGCAGGAAGTCGATGACACTATTTAAGATGTGTGCTCTCAGTCACCCTCGATGAAGAGGTCCTGGATGTAGGATCCATGTGGCATGTGAGTGCCGGAACACCTGTGGTCAGAACATCCTTCAGCCCGGTGAGGAACATGTAGGATGCGGGTCTCCTCTTGCTCAGATGGCTAGGGATTGTAAAGGTGCAGATCTCTAGGTTGGTCGACAACAAAAGGTGATGTTGGTGCCTGGAGTGAAGGTGTTGACGTCATTGTTGATGAATCCCATCTGATTCGTGCAAATTAATCTATGCGCATAGCTCATATCTAACGTGTCAACTATTGTAGGATCAAAACTGAACACTGCACCCCTTGTCTATCCCACTCAGGGATAAAAAGATCAATTCATGCCCACTTAGCACCGTTAGTGGTCAAACCTAATGGAAGGGCCATGCAAGGAAGCAAAGTTATATTTCTGGTCAAATAGATAACTTCTAAACTAAAAGATCCAAGAAGAAAGTGGAACTTTTGTCAGGACAAAAAAAGTAATTCTCTCAAATAAATTGCATTCACCGATTCACTCCATTTATTGCTGGTCTTTTACCACTACACAAGGTCAGACCTAGATCCTACATATCGGTCCCCACATCTTAGTGACTCTGGTGCACCAACATTTGGTCTAGCAATATTATCTTTATGAATGCACGCTCACACATCCTACCTTTATGAGCATCTCCGAAAGATTGGTACTGGGCTGGCATGTCTCGAGACTGACGAAGTCACCATATGCATATCTTTGTCTGGGGTATATCACCTACCACAGAAAGAAACAACGCTATTAAATCATAGAAAAAAACTAAAAAATTTAAGCACCCACGTCAAGTCAAAAACTTGAATATGTGTGCACATCATTTAGCTCCAAAAACTTGCTATTATTAATCGGTTTAATCTGTGTCAATCCGTGAGGTAAAGAAGATACTTCTGAAAGGAAGTTAAGCAAAAGGAGATTGAAGGAGACACTTTTTTTTGTTTTGAAGAAAGAAAAAATTAGTTTATATACTTCCTCCATCTCAAATTATAAGTCGTTTTATTTTTGTTCTAAGTCAAACTCTCTAATTTTGACTAAATTTATAGAAATGCACAAACATCTACAACATCAAACATGATTTATTAGATAAAAGAAATATATATTCTGATAATGTATTTATTTGATGCTGTAGATGTTAATATCTTTTATGTAATTTTGATTAATATTAAACAAGTTTAAGTTAGAACAAAACTAAAAAAACTGATAATTTGCTATTTTTATTACGATTAAAACAGAGTTGAATGGTTCCTACTTTCCGCGCTTTGGGCTATTTGTGGGCCGTAGCAGGCCGTCCGAGTCCGGCGCCGCCGACTCCCCGTCGGACGGAGGCAGTCCCAAACCCTAGTCGCTGGATTCCCAAACCCTTCCCATGGAGCCGCCCGCCAGTCCCCTCGGAGGCGCGGAGGACCTCATCAGCGGCCTCCCCGACGAGCTTCTACACATCATCCTCGTCCGCCTGCCTTCCGCCGCGGCCGCCGCGCGCACCAGCGTGCTCTCCCGCCGCTGGCGAGGCGTTTGGGCCCACATGCCGGAACTCGTCCTCGGCGGCAGCCCTGCTCCTGCGACGACGCCCTCGGCCCTCCTCGACTCCATCGACGCCGCCCTCAACTCCTACGCGGCACCTACCCTCCACAGCCTCAGGATCGACGTCAGCGGAGTTGACCGGTGCGACGTCCCCGCGCATCGTATCTCTCTATGGCTCCGCTTCGCCTCCCAGCGCCTTGCCGGCAAGCTACGCCTCTGTCTCGATCTGAAAAAAGATGCCCGAAGGTCCGGGGGTATCAAGGAGGAGCTCGCGCTGCCCATCTGCGAGAGAGCTACGGAGATCGACCTCAGATTCCGGACAGAATTTTTTCTCCGGCCGCCGCTGACCGGCTCATTCTCGGCCCTGACCGATCTGATGATATCATGCGGCCAAATGGACGGCGGAGAGCTGGGGCGCGCCGTGTCCTCTCCGCAGTGTCCGCGCCTGCAGAAGCTCGGTATCTTTGTGTATAATCTCGACTCCGTCCGCGACGTCTCCATTTTTTCAGAATCTCTTGAGCATCTCGACTACAGCGTCTTGGACACCGGGAAGCTGGAGATCAACGCCCCAATGCTCAAAGACATTGATGTGACTCGCGCTGCTGAGGCTTGCATAGTCGCCCCGAAGCTGGAGATGGTTCGATGGAGCGGCGGATATAATCCTGGCCTCCACCAGTTTGCTGTGTCCGGGCGTCATCTTCAGTCACTATATATCATGCACTCGACCTTTCTTGGAATACTCATATCGTCCACACGACTGATGGAGAGATATGATTCTGCCAAGGAGCTGATAGTTTCTCTCGCACTTCATCGGGTAATTTGTTTATGCATAAAATTTCATAACAAATTCAATGTTAAATGTTATGTCTGCAAACCAGAGAAAAGATTTTACAATTTTGTAAAAGGTAGCCAAGCTGAACTCAATGTAAAACTTGATAATTTTAGACACAACTTAGTGAAGACCCCTGCTGCTTGCATTGAGGCCATTGCTTCCCTATCCTTAAGAACCGTAATAGCTATTCTGAAAACAGGAGTTAAGAGCAACTTTTCTATCATTCTATTCTTATAATTCTCAATAGGGACAATGTTAATTACTTTGTTTCAAGAATTAGAGCTGAAACATTGGTAATTTTGCAAATAAAACTAATAATTTGCTGATTTCATCTTCTCATTAAACTTAATGAAAATTGTGCATATGGCAGGAAATAGCTGGATATGTGACCTTCCTGCAGGAAATGGATAAGCTTTCAATATGTGAGTCCCTTATTGTTAATTTCATGGCGAATCACCATGCTCTTCCGGCAATGATGTTTCATCTCCTTAGGAGATGCAGCTGTATCAGGAAATTGAAATTATTTCATGATCCAAAGGTACTTCTAAGCTTTTAGCTTTGTGTGTGACTATATCTAATTTGTTGCATTTTGAATCATGCGATCTCAGCTATCAAGGAATTTAGCCATAAGTCTGCACTCACAGTATATCAGGAACTAATATTTTATCACACTGGCAAGGCTTTCTCATGGTCAAATCAAAAAAAATAATTTTTTATCATGTGACTTTTACTGTTTTACATGAAGATAGGTATAAATTAATATGTTAGAACTCGTTAGTTATACAATATATAGTTATATAATAAATTAAATTACAGCTCTACATTTCTCCAGCTATACATGATGGAAAAGGAAATTCGTTTAGCAGTTCAATATGCAATGCCACAACGCATCAATTAATTAACTAACAGCTTTTTTTTTTGTAAAAACAAATGCAATTTGGTTGGTCTAGTCGACACAAGCGAGGAGAGTAAGAAGGGGCAGCTGATTCACAATAGTTAGTCTAGTCGATACAGGTTCCATGTAAGAAAGTTTGTTTCACATAGGATCAAGAACTTAATTAACCCAAACCCAAAACAGTAGTGGGTATACCAATACATGTATATGATAGAAGATTGCTAGGGGATCCGAACGTCATATTGTTGTTCGGTGTTGCATAGGCTTGTAAACCTGAAATATTTACACATGCTACATCACATACATTCATGATGAGAACTAGGCTGGGTGCTCTCCTCCCAAAGGGCAAACATTGACATTGTTTCTTCGAGACATGTCCTGTCTGCTAACATTTTTGTTACTTATTTTCAGAAGACATCTTGTTCTGTGTCAGGCTGTCCTTGTCTTCTGCCAGAGAATTACAGGCTGGATGGCATCGCATTTGATTCACTTGAAGAGATTGGAATCAAATTCTTTACAGGTTCACATGAACAGGAGGAATTTATGAAATTGTTGCTGTCTAAATGCAACATGGTAACCCTTAAAAGGGTGGACATTACGGTACCACTTGCCCCTGATTCTTCGGAGATCAAGGAGGTTGTTGAAAGGATCCGCAGCGTGTGCCATTCTAACAGCAAGATCCAATTTACTGTGCACGCCATGCCGTTGGCCTCCTAATATAGAGGACGCTCATGCGATAGCCCTTCAGTTGTACGAGAACACTGCTACAAAGTCTTAAGGGATTGAAGACCACAAAGTTGATGCAATTTTATGTTTGTTTGGTTCCGGGCAATCAAAAGTGTGGAAGGGAGTATATAACTAACATTTTTTGGTACTAAAGAAATTCCTACAAGCTGGTACCTCAACAGAGCTATATCAGGGCCGCAGGTTTTCTCAGCTCACACGACATGGTTAGAAATTAATCTGAAATTTGCTTGTTTTAGTCTGGTATAGGAACCCAGGATTGTGGAAATTCTGGGGTTTAAGTCAAACCTTAGTGCAAGGTTCACCTTTGATTTTTATTATCTGGTGTGTAGTAAAACAATGTTTTATGTTTTGGCTAACTTTGGCTTGAATGTTGAATTGATAGTTTCAATGAAGTGCAATCGTACCCTGAATTTTGATAGTTAACCGGCAAAGCTGGAATTATGATTGAAATTGCTTGACTTTTTATTTGGACTGGTTAAACTTCGTCTGTGCCAATTGTAATGCAACGAAGAACTTGAAACTGGTGAAATGTAAAATGCAAAGCTTGAATACATCTTCCTCATTATGCCATGATTCTCAGAGGTAGGTTCTTATTGTGTCCATGTTATTAGGTAGGTTCTTATTGTACCTAGAAGCTTATACAAATTAAAATTAAACTGTGTCAAAAGAAGAGAGAATAATTTCGACTGATACTTCTACGTGAAATTAAAAAGAACAAGTTCAACTGTTCAAGGATGCATTATTATTTTTATTTGATTTGACATGAAAAATGATGGCCTCCTAGACCAAATAAATGGGTAAATTAATTCGGTATTTTGATTCTGCCTAATTTTAAGAATTTTTGGGGCTGATCAGATTAATTAGACTATACGGTTTTTGCAAGAATACTGGATCTATAAATAATTTCTAAATAATTTGGGACCTCGACCTATTCGTAAAATTTTGGATTTTACAGCTCCTTCCTTATTTTCTGGATTTTTTTCTTGAATTATCCCCAACGCAACCCAATTCATTGTTGGGCTGATTTCATGTGTTTTCCTGTCTTCTGGATACGAGACCTTTTTTTTTAAAAAAAGTCTACATTACCTTTCTTAACTTTTGCGAAAGACTGCTTTTCCTCACCGAACTCTAGAACCGGGTAAACCACCTTCTTGAACTTTTAAAACTATTTGTTTTACCTCTTTTACCGGTTATAAGTGGTTTTCAAAGGTGGTTCTGTCTTTTTTTTTTATTTATTTCGGCTGAATCTTTGAAAAATTATAGTAAATTGCAAAAAAATCATAAAATAAAAAAGTTAATTTTATTGGACTTCACATAAGTAGATCTACACAATGAACATATAATATGGTATGCTTTGCTAATTTTTTTTTGTTATAACTTTAGATCTATGCTTTTCTATAATTAATTAATAGTTATAGTTTGTATGGTCCAATTGTTATGAAATTTTTATGTGGGCTAATTATTGTATGTTTAAATTGTAGTAAAAATTTTATACTCATTATCAATCTATAACTAAGTTATACATGATAGTGTTCAGACTGTGAACTGCATAGATGCATTGTTGATGAATTGATCAAACTCAAATGATAGTTAGCTATACTAACTTACGTACTATTCCATATATTAGGTGTAGAGACTATCGGTCCCTTCAAAATCTAATTGAAGAAGCACTCGTAGATTAGTGTGTGTCCTCACCTTTTTTATTTCAAAAAATTTGGAAATGTTATGTTTGTTTCTCTAAATAACCACTAAGTGCTTAAAAAAAGCTATTTATGAGCCTGTTAGTATAGGGGACCATATGTGAGTAATTAGATTGCACCTTTGCGTTCAATTAAATTATCCTATTATTACTATTTTTCCGTGAAACGCACAGACATTTATCTAGTATATATCTAAATGTATAGGAAAGTTATGTATTAAAAAATTCAAAACACGTGGCAATTGGCAATTGATTACACCCGTGTCGACGGTCCTGAAAATCTAATCGAAAGCCGGACACATATTGGTAGGTTGGAGCATATATGACGATGCATCATCACGGATATGCATTTACAAAGTGTATCATTTGCAGGGGAAGCACATACTGACATACACAACCTAACCAACGCTGTTCCATCCCTCTCTGTTCTCCTTTGGCGGCAGGGCAACACACGATACGATATCTCCATGTCACGCGCGCTTTCACCTTAATGTTTGGACAAAACAACGTGCACCAGCTAACATGAGAGAGTGGTGCGTGCTATCTGCTTTAGGCTTTAGCACTTGCATGCATAATGCATTATTTGTCACGACCTGTCACATCCAAACCCTCACTAAGGCAAAAGGCGTCCAGTAACAAACGCTCCAAAGGGCATAAAAAGTGAGCTCGGTGACACACTCGATCGGAGGTATCCCCGAAAGAGCATTTCGTGTCGTGCCGGCGTTCGCATGGGCAACTCGTGTCGACGAAGGACGGCAGGCCAGGCGTCCGCTTTTTTTTTTCGAGATCGGGTTTTTACCCCGTTTTTCATTAAGAGGGAAGACCGAAAAAAAGTCCAAACACAGGTACAAAGGACTCACAAGTAATCATAGGATTACCCGTGGAATCCCAGAGACACACGACATCGACGAGTTCTTGTTGTTCCACATCCGCTGGGAAGACACTACCAAGAAACGTCGACAAACTAGATTAAGAGTCTAGCAATTACAACACATTCTAAGGATTATACGGCACTATAACTTACGACGCTAGGCAAAGCGCTGGAAATGCTTGCCCTATTCGACGTCCATCACCGGCGCGGTGCAGCAGCGCTCCGAGCAAAGAAGTGACCAACTGCCCACGGACACGACGTCGCTGGCTCAGACACCAGACACCAGGCCACCGAGGAGATGTGAGTTGTGACGGTCCGGCGGACGGACGGTCGCGAGACGCCCTTTTCGCCGCGCGGAAATGCACCAGAGTAGCCTAGCGAGCTAGGAGTAGCTTCCAAATCCGGGCCTTGTCCTGCACAAGCACGCAAGGAAGCTATTCTCTAGTTCAGCTTCCAGTCGTAGCTAGCTAGCTTTTCCTACAAAGCAATCGAAAAGCGAGCGGGCGGCACAACCCGTCGGCCGTGTGCCTATCCCTTCAAGCCAGGTTTCGCGCCGGGGATTGGAGCGGAGCCACCAGGGATCGCCCCTTTACAAAGCACACACACTCGCGCAACAGCCCCGAACCGTGCATCGCGATCGCGCCTCTTATATGCATCGCTGCTGCCGCGGCACAGAGCTCAGCAGGCGAGGTAGCTAGGAGCAATCGCGCGCGAGAGCTGGTGGCATGGACCGTCGGGACTCCAAGGCGCCGGCGCCAGCGCTGGCGAAGGCGGGGCCGGCGGCCGTGAACGGTACTGGCGGCGGTGGCGGAGGCGCGGCAGCGGCGCCGGGGGCCGACGCGACGTTCGAAACCAACACCGTGATCCTCCTGGCGGCGCTGTTCCTGGCGCTGCTGTTCGCCATCGCGCTCAACTCGCTGGCCAGGTGCGCGCTCTGGTGCGGGGGCCGGGCTGCGGACGGCGGCCGCGAGGGGGCGTCGTCGAGCGTCGGCGCGTCGTCCTGCGCGGGCGTCCGAGGCGGGATCAAGAAGCGCGCGCTGAGGAGCATCCCCGTGGAGGTTTACGTCGGCCGGGAGGAGACGGAGGAGGCCGGAGACGAGGAGGACGTGTGCGCCATCTGCCTCGGCGAGTTCGCGGACGGCGAGAAGGTGCGTGTGCTGCCGCGGTGCGGGCACGGCTTCCACGTCCCGTGCGTCGACGCCTGGCTGCTGTCCCGCGGCTCGTGCCCGACGTGCCGCCGCCCCGTGATCGACGGCAAGCCTGCCAAAGCCGGCGGCGGCAGGGGCGTCGGCCAGAGCCGCCGCCGGCCGGATAGCGACACCATCGCCGTGGTCATCGCGTGAGCGACGGAAGGGAGCATGGCCATCGGGACGGGAAGCAGACGGACCTAGTGATTGGTAGGCGCACACGCAACAGAGCAAGGTACTCCGTATAGCTCTGTACTGTTCTGTCGCCGAGGATAAGCTCATGTAAAAATATCTCCGTTGCCTGGTAGCCGCATCGTCTGATATTATCCGGCGACGGCTGGCCCACTTGCACTAGATGACGCCACTTGGAGTGTACTGCTAGCTAGTGTAGCATCTTGCCGGCCGGCAAATGTATGAGAGTTGTTCGATCACTGTGCGTGGTCGGCGGCGCCGTACGAGAACTTGTTACAAATAAGCAACCACCATGCGGTGAGACATGCTCATGCGCATTGGCGCGTGCACCCGTGCGTTCGTCGCCGGCGGTGGCAGGTGGTGCGCGTTTCGGCTGCCGCACGCCTGGAAGCGGTACGGTGGCCGTGCGCTGATCGGCAATCGGCATGCCGACCAAACAACCACCGAGTGCAAATTAATCTGCTGCGGGTTGCTGCGTGGCAACTACATGCCTTAATCCGAAGCGAAAGCCGATCGCGCGTTGCTGCAACCACCGAGATGACTCCGTGGCGCCAAACCCGATGGCCACGGCTAGCTGCAGGGTGCGTGGTCCGTCGTCATCGCCCGGTGTTCACGCGAAATGCATGGACAAACGTACGCGTCCTAAGGTGCTGCTGGGTAGCTGGCTGAACCTGAGACGTAGGTGGACCGGGGACGGAAGACAGTCAGCCTCTCAGGTGGCATGTTTTGGTACACTCATATGTACTTCAATTTATTTGTGTTCAGCTGGATGTAGTTTTCACGTTAATTTATTCTAATAATATATACGTGGATTGATATGGATATGAGTGTAGCCAAATAAGACATAAATCACTTTTATAGGGTGTGAATAACCACAGTTGAAAAGGTGCTGAATTTCTTCGTCATAGAAAAAAAAAGAAGGATGAGAGGTGCTAAGTCATTTTCACCCTATCCCCTTGTGGCCTTGTCTGTCTTTTATGCAACTTGAGTAAAATATCTCAGGATTTGGAGTTTCATCGTTGGAACCTGACTCCTCTACTAACTAGGTAAACGGTTTGGAATTTAGGAAGTGGTATTTTGAATGACAGATGAGTTAATCATGCAAATATGGAGCACAAGTTTTCTAAGATTTTTTTTTGGTTCCGAAACATAGTAGGCTAACCAAGTTGTGAAAGATGGAACCATCCTTGTCCTTTGGTTGAAAAGGATAGGATGGTCCTTGTTTTAGGGTCTGTTGGTTAAGGCCTTGTTTACATAGTAAAAAATTTGCCTGAAAAGTGTTATAGCACTTTCGTTTGTATTTAGTAATTATTGTCCCACCATGGTCTAGTAAGCTCAAAAGATTCATCTCTCAAATTATAGATAAGTTGTGTAATTAGTTATTTTTTACCTACATTTAATGCTCTATGCATACGTGCAAAGATTTGATGTGACGGGGAATCTTGAAAAGTTTTCAACTTTTCACCCCAACTAAACAAGGCCTAAGTTTGTGGCTGTGGGGAAAAGCTGCTTTGGGTTGTTAGCTGTGGAAAAGCTGCGAGCTCTAAGATGTGGAAAAGTTGAAAGCTTTTTGTTCAAACAAGTATAAAATATACCTCATGTATTTACCACTCTTGAAACACCTATGAAAGAGTTCTTTATTCCACTTATTTTAAAAGAAGAAAGCCAAAGCCAAAAAGGTGCTTTAAAAAATATACTACGGAAAAGCAACTGCTTCTGAAAAAGCAGCTCCTTTGATTGGGCTTTAATCCAACCAACGGACCCTTAGAGATGTGGAAATTCGGGTCACTCACCTGACGTGTCGGGTCCAATTGTCGGTCTCTATTATTTTTTCTTTTTTTCTTCTCTTGGTTCTGTTCTTTTGCTGGTGCCCAAAACCATGATGGTTGCTTCGTCTCGCGCCACTGCTCCATGACTCGATCCTCTTATTCTCTGACCCCTGAAACCACGACTGCATATTCTTCTCGTGATGCCCCATGCCTCAACCACCATCACACGACACTCTGAAAGGTCTTGATGGCTAGAGGGGGGTGAATAGCCTTTAAAAAATTCTATAAAGACAAGCTAAACAAGTTTATCAAAATAACAAATAGTGAGATGCGTGTTTTGCTTAGCCTACGGGGTGTTTGCAAGCCACCTATCCAATTCACAATTCTAGTATATTTGCACTCAACCGCACAAGTCAAACCGAGAAGGAAACTACAACTAGCAAGCTACACAAAAGAGCTACTCTAGCAAAGTAACTATAAAATTAATACAAGAGAGAGTTAGAAGGGTATCACTGAGGGGCGAAGTATTGATCCAACCAAACAATATGATCAAGAGATGAATTCCACAATACACAACCACCAGGATCGATCAATCACAATAAGAATGATGACACAAAGATTTATCCCGAGGTTCACGTGCTTGCCGGCATGCTAGTCCCCGTTGTGTCCCTCTTCACCACGTGGTTCGGTGGCTAATTGGTCTCACACCGAGCCTCTCAAAAGGCGCCACAAGAACCTACCAAATGGCAAAAGGTTGCTGTAAGGTCCTAGATGGCTAGAGAGGGGGTGAATAGCCTATAAAAAATTCTACAAAAACCACTAAGCAAACTTGTTAGAACAACAAACGGCGTAAAGCGAGTTTTGCTTAGCCAAAGGTTGTGATGCAAGCCTCCTATCCGCAAGTCTAGTAGATTATGATCTCTAGTTCACACAAGAGCTATGTCACTAAACTTACACTAGAGAACAAGCTAAACAAAACTACTAGCAAAGCTACCACTAGAGCTACACAAGATAATCTAGTAAAAGTAAGTGCAAGAGAGGATTATGATTCTTATACCGACGGTGGAGTGAAGATGTTGCCAATCACCAAGATGATATACAATCAATCAATATTGACAACAACACAATATGAAGACCAATCACCGGGAGACAAGAGACACAATATTTTTGTTCACCCGGTGTTCACTTGTGCACCGACAAGCTACGTCACCGGTTGTGTCGACCAACACTTAGATGGTTCCTCGGTGTGACCCTCAAGTCACTTGCCCCTCAAGGCACGCCCCACAAGGCACCGCAAGACACCACTCTCAAGTGAGGTAACTCAATGACACGCGGATTCCACTAGAGTTGCTTTTGGCGTCCCGCCGAGGAAAGCACAAGAACCTCTCACAATCAACCGGAGGTGGCCAAGAACAATCACCTTCTCTTGCCAACGCCTCCAACAATCTCCAAGCCGGCTAGGAGCGGTACTCTCCAAGAGTAACAAGAAATCCACCGGCTAAACCACCCACAAGTGCCACTAAATGCCCTCAAGCTATGCAATGCACTTTGGGATCACTCAATCTCACTTTTGATTTGCAATCAAGCAAGAGAGATGAGTGGGAGGAGATGCTTTAGCTCAAAGGATGCACAAGAGTGTTAGAAATGCCAAGAGACCTCCCCAAGGGCCGGCCAACAAGTATTTATAAGCATCCCAAATAAATAGAGCCGTTGCAACTCCACTGACCGTTTTTTCGGGACGACCGGACGCGCCGGTCGAAACTGACCGGACGCGCTCAACCGCGTCCGGTCGCCCTGCGCCAGCCACGTGTCCACCGAATTCAAACGCGACCGTTAGATCCTCCAACGGTCACTGCACGCTAACGGTCAAACGCGATGACCGGACGCGCCCCTCAACCGACCGGACGCGCCGGTCGCACAGCACAGCGCGCCTGCGAAGCAATGACCGGACGCGCTCAGAGAATGACCGGACGCGACAGTGCCAGCGTCCGGTCGGAGTCCAGTAAGCTCCCTTGACGACCGGACGCGTCCGATCGTGTGTGACCGGACGCTCACCGCGTCCGATCGATCTTGCGAACTGCTGTTCCCTCAGGGCGCCTGACCGGACGCACCGGTCCCGCGAGTGACCGGACGCTCCGGTTGCAAACCCTAGCCCGCGCGCCTGTCTGCCCCGCTGTACTGACCGGACGCGTCCGGTCACACCGTGACCGCGTCCGGTGCAGCGTCCGGTCACCTCTGTGACCTCTGTTTGTCTCCGTTTCTTTTCCGACTTCCGGCGTAGTGGAAAATAGGCATTTCATTTCCCCAAAATCGCCTGAATCCTGCGCTCGCACGCTCGGCGGGAGGGAGAGAGGAACCCAAACCCCTCTCTACCCGCAAACCACAGCGCGACCAACGCCACCTTTGCAAATGTGCCAACACCAACAAGTGTACATCTCCATGTGCTTGTGTGTTAGCTTTTTCTCAAACATTTTCAAAGGTTTTCCAGTTAGCTCACTAGGCCCTACATGCAATGCACTTCATGAATTCACCTAGTGGCACCCATGCGTCGAATAACCGATAAGACTTCCCCTCTTAATAGTTCGGCTATCGATCCTAAACCACTCACACCCTCTATGGTGTCTTGAGTGTAAAACAAAATGTCCCTATGGTTATACCTTTGCCTTGAGCCCATTTTGTTTCTCCAAATGATATGATCCACTTCATATCATCACATGACCGTCTCGATCCATCGACCTTGACTTCACTTGCTCTTCACCGTTGCATCGGTCCATCGGTGCCAAGTCTTGCTCAAGCTTTACTATCGCATGGTCCTTCGCTTCGAAGCCTCGACTAGCCCTTCACCTTCACAACCGATCCATCGAGCCAAGCTCATCTTGGTCTTCACCATCTTGGTCATATGAGTCAATGTCATGTCTCATATTCAATTACCACCTTTATCTAAATCATCCACTTAGATACAAAGGTTAGTCCTAGGTTTCATCAATTAGCCAAAACCAAACTAGGGACTTTCAATCTCCCCCTTTTTGGTAATTGATGACAACCCTCACAAAGATGATTTTGATAATAAAAGTTTTGAACTTTTCATACTTGTCCAATCATTTTGCTCATAAGTAAAGTTTGGACAATTATCACAAGCTCGGTTTTGGTAGCATTAGCTCCGCCTACATATGTGCATAGAGTTTGGATTGAAAGCTTTGCACATATGCATGGATAGAAGTGTTGGGAGAGTAATTCTACCAAAATGATGCTAAGATGTAAGAAATGGACCTTTGAAGCGTGATACCAATCGGAGTTGCCTTTTACACCATCCTTAGCATCACGAAGTAACTAGACATCCAACAAAACTCAAGAACCCCGTGAGATCAACATTATATGTAAAGGTTCTTGGACCACTTGTAAAAAATCTTAGGCATGTCTAGATACCACATGTAAACTATTCCTATGCATGCTAGTAGATCATTTCATCATCTAAGTTCTATACTAGCATTGCACCACACAAGCATGTATATTAAATTTAAATACATGTGCAATGAGCAAGTCATATGAAAATGCACAAACAAATGCAACAACTTTGTTTATGAGCTTGCTCCCCCTATTTGTGTGCATCAAAAATTTTATTTACCCCTTTATCATGTTGAATCATCTTTTTCTCTCCCCCTTTGTCAACAACTTACCCAAAAATGGGATCAAATTGTGGATAGAAGAAAAAAGTTTGATGGAGTAGGTTAAAATTTATCAAATTTGGTTTAACCTAGAACACTTGCCAAAGATATTTAATTCGATTTGAACCAAAGACAAGCTTCTTCACACCTCCTAATAAGGGTTATCTTGCCTATGTTGAATTAAACACTTATAGCAAATCTTCTAGATTCAACACTAGGTGTGCAAGCTCACAAACATGTCATATGCCACCACTAGATCAAAACAAACATAGAGGCAATAGTGGTAACATATATCCATCAAATTCATTTGATTTATTATGAATGCTCATGCATACCACTTACCATGTCTACATGCTCTAGCAAGTCCTTAGCATAGAATGAATGACATGTCAATCAACTTTACCTTGCAATATCGAAGGAGAGGCATGTCAATAAGTGGGTGGGGTGCATTCAACTCATGTTTGAGAAATCAAGAATATTCAATTCATTCCTTAGCTTGCAAAACCTCTTTTCATCAAGTGGCTTAGTTAGAATATCGGCAAGTTGATCATCGGTGCCAACACTCTCAATGGCAATATCTCCCTTTTGTTGATGATCTCTAATGAAATGATGTCTTATGTCAATATGCTTTGTTCTTCCATGTTGAACCGGGTTTTGTATCATCTTGATTGCACTCTCATTATCACGTAGCAATGTCACATTCTTGAAGTTGAGGCCATAATCCTTCAAAGTTGATTTCATCCATAGCAATTGTGCACAACAACTCCCCGCACTCACATATTCGGCTTCGGCGGTAGAGATTGCCACACTATTTGTTTCTTTGAGGACCATGACACAAGTGATCTTCCAAGTAATTGACATGTGCCACTTGTGCTCTTTCTATTGATCTTGCAACCCCCATAGTCGGAGTCCGAATATCCAATCAATTCAAACTTTGACCCCTTGGGATACCATAGTCCAACATCTCTTGTTTGCTTCAAGTACCTCAATATTCTCTTTGCGGCCGTGAGATGACTCTCTCTAGGTGAGGCTTGATATCTAGCACACATGCAAACACTAAACATGACATCCGGCCTTGATGCAGTGACATAGAGTAGACTTCCAATCAAAGACCGATATTTCTTTTGATTCACCATATCGCCATCAAGATCACTATCTAAATTGCCATTTGTACCCATTGGAGTTGAAATTGGCTTTGCATCTTGCATTCCAAACTTCTTCAACATGTCCCTTATGTATTTCCCTTGACTCACAAATGTCCCATTCTTCAATTGCTTTACTTGGAGACCAAGGAAGTAGCTAAGTTCACCAATCATAGACATTTCAAACTCTTTGGCCATCATAGCACCAAATTCTTCACAATAAACTTGATCGGTTGATCCAAAGATGATGTCATCAACATATATTTGCACTATGAATAGATCATTCCTAATCTTCTTGGTGAATAGAGTTGTATCAACCTTGCCCATCTTGAATCCCTTAGAGAGAAGGAAATCCCTTAGCCTCTCATACCATGCTCTAGGTGCTTGCTTTAAGCCATATAAATCCTTCTTCAACTTGTACACATGGTTGGGTTTCTTGTCATCTTCAAATCCGGGCGGTTGCTCAATGCAGACTAACTCATTGATGATCCCATTGAGAAATGCACTTTTGACATCCATTTGATATAGTTTGATGTTGTGTGCACAAGCATAAGCCAATAGAATCCTTATTGCCTCCAATCTTGCCACGGGAGCATATGTCTCATCATAGTCAAGACCTTCAACTTGAGTGTAACCTTGAGCAACTAGTCTTGCTTTGTTTCTCACTACAATGCCATCTTGATCTTGCTTGTTTTTGAACACCCACTTGGTTCCAATCATATTGTAGTCATTTGGCCTTTCTACCAACTCCCAAACATCATTTCTTATGAAATTGTTAAGCTCTTCTTGCATAGCCATGATCCAATCGGCATCCCTCAAACCTTCTTCTATCTTCTTTGGTTCTATGGTTGACACAAATGATGCATGCTCACAAAACATAGCCAATCTTGATCTTGTTTGCACACCACTTCTAATATCACCAATAACACTATCAATGGGATGATCTCTTGCAACATGTTGTGGTTGGAGTACTTGCACTTGATTGCTTGAGCTTGGTTGATCACTTGATGTATCTCGATGAGAAGAACTAGCACCATGATCTTGCACTTGAGAGTCACTAACTAGCTTGAATGGTGAATTGAGCACTTGATCTTTATCATCATCTTGAATATCAATTACTTGCTTTGCTCTAATATCTCCAATGTCCATGTTCTTCATTGCTTCCACTAATAGAGTTCCACCAATATCATCTAGATTTTCTTCTTCATCTTGTGACCCATTGGTTTCATCAAATTGCACATCATGGACTTCTTCTAGAATGCCACTTGAGTTGTTCCAAACTCTATAAGCTTTGCTTGTAGTTGAATAACCAAGTAGGAACCCCTCATCACATCTCTTGTCAAACTTCCCCAATCTAGTGCCTTTCTTCAAGATATAGCATTTGCAACCAAAAACCCTAAAATAAGAAATATTTGGCTTTCTTCCATGAAGTAGCTCATATGGGGTCTTCTCTAGCAATGGATGACAATATAGTCTATTGATGTAGTAGCAAGCGGTATTGATTGCTTCATCCCAAAATGATTGACTCACATTGTACTCATGAAGCATTGATCTAGCCATATCAAGCAATGTTCTATTCTTCCTCTCAACTAGGCCATTTGATTGTGGAGTGTATTTGGCCGAGAATTGATGTCCAATACCATAATGATCACAAAGTTCTTCAATTCTTGTATTCTTGAACTCACTTCCATTGTTACTTCTCACTTTCTTGATTCTAATCTCAAACTCATTGCGAACTCTAGTGAGAAATGTCTTGAAGGTGTCAAACACTTCACTTTTGTCACTAAGAAAGAATACCCATGTGAACCTTGTGAAGTCATCCACTATAACAAAGCCATACTTGTTGCCGCCTATGCTTGTATATGTTGTTGGTCCAAATAGATCCATGTGCATCAACTCAAATGCTTTGCATGTGCTCATTGTACTCTTCTTTGGATGTGAGCTTCCAACTTGCTTCCCGGCTTAACATGCACTACAAAGCCTATTCTTCTCAAATTCAACATCTTTCAAACCATTGACAAGATTGTGAGTTGTAAGCTTCTTCAATTGTTTCATGCCAACATGACCAAGCCTTCTATGCCAAAGCCAACCCATGCTTGATTTTGAGACTAAGCAAGTTGTCAACGAAGTTTCTCTAGCATTGAAGTCAACTAGGTAGAGATTCTCATATCTAAAGCCCTTGAATGCCACATTTGAACCATCCACACTAATAACTTCCACATCATCAACCCCAAAGATGCATTTGTAGCCTAGATCACATATTTGTGCCACGGATAGAAGATTAAAATCCAAGCTTTCAACTAGCAACACATTGGAGATACTCATGTCATTTGATATTGCAATCTTGCCCAAGCCAATAACCTTGCCTTTCTTATTATTGCCAAATGTGATAGAATCAACACCACTATCATTGTCATTGATTGAGTCAAACATTCTTGATGTACCGGTCATGTGTTGAGTGCACCCACTATCAATAATCCAATGCCTTCCTCCGGCTTTGTAATTGACCTACAAGCAAATCAATGAAGTTTAGGTACCCATTTTTGCTTGGGTCCTTGTAGGTTAGTAACTAAGCTCTTTGGTACCCAAATAGCCTTCTTCTTTGGGCCCACAATTGGTGTACCAACAAACTTAGCTTGCACACCCTTCACACCCTTGGTAAGCACATAGCAAGAATCAAAAGATATAGCATTAACAAGGTTCTTGCTTTGGTTCTTTTTATTGCAATTATGCTCTAGGTGCCCAACTTGCTTGCATCTATTGCAAAACCGACCATTGCCCTTCACAAAGCTAGGCTTTGGAGTTGCAAAGGCCGACTTGCCTTTCTTGGGGGTGTAGCCCAATCCCTCTTTGTTAAGAGAGAACCTTTGGCTACCCAAGCACTTAAGCAAGCGAGCCTCACCACCATAGGCCTTGCCTAGGGCGTGAGTGAGCTCATCCACCTCTCTCTTGAGAGTCTCATTCTCAACCATTAGTGAGGCATCACAAGTGAAACCATCACTAGTAGTGGATGTAGAGTTAGTGATGGTGGATGAAGAGCTACAAGAAGGGTTATCATTTGACATGATAATAGGTTCATTAAAGGATTCATCAATTATATCACATGTAACACCTATATCACATGATACAACAACCTCCTTCTTTGCTTGTTGCTCAAGTAGCAATGAGTGAGCTTTTTCAAGCTTGGAATGAGCCTTATCAAGATCCTCATGGTCTTCCACTAGACTCTCATGAGTGGTCTTAAGCTCACTAAGGACTTTCTCAAGTATTGCTACTTTCATTGAAAGCTTCTTACACTCTTTGTCCTTGGCAATGGCTATATCTCTAGTTTGTTGCATCAAGTCATATAGTTGTTCTTTAGTTGGTTCATCATCATCATTTTCATTATCATTATCATTATCACTATCATGAGCATATTCTATTTCACTTTCATCATCACTCTCATCATATAATACCTTAGCTTCTTTAGCCATGAAGCATGAAGAGGATGAATCAAATAGTGATGGCTTCTTGTTGATAGCAATGGAAGCAAAAGCCTTGTTGGATGATTCTTCTTCTTCTTCATTATCTTCACTTTCCCAAGTGATCACATAGGCACCATTTTTGCCTTTCTTGAATGTCATCTTGGCCTCTCTCTTCTTCTTCTCAAACTTATCCTTTTTGTTCTTCTTCTTATCATAAGGACATTTCACTTGAAGGTGCTTGGTGCTATCACAATTGAAGCACTTTCTTTGTTGCTCATTTCTTTTGAAGTTGTCATTTCTCTTCTTAAAGCCTCTTCTCTTGATGAACATGTGACCCATCTTCTTGACTACAAGAGCAAGTGCCTCATCATCAATTTCAAATTCCCCATCTTCATTGTTGTCTTCTTCTTCTTCAATGATGATGGCTTTGCCCTTGGAGGAGGTGGCATTAAATGCTACGGTCTTCTTTTTCTTCTCATCTTCCACCTTTTCCTTGTCATCAACATTTTGATCATATTTGTCATAGGTCAATACTTCACCAAGCAAATCATTTGGCTTCATTGCTTCAAGCCCATCTCTTTGCAACATCATGATCAACATCTTGAATCTTCTAGGTAAGCTCAATAAGAACTTGTGACAAAAATCTTGATCTTGAGTCTTGTGCCCTAAGCTCTTGAGATCATTGACTATCACTTGCAATCTATGAAACATTTCAATGATTGTTTCATCATCCTTTTTCTTAAAGTTCTCAAACTCACTCTTGAGCCCATATAGCTTGGCACTCTTCACAACCTTAGTGCCTTCATATGTCTCACTCAACCTTGTCCATACTTCACTAGCCAATTCTAAATCCTTGATGCCCTCAAATACTTTTGTGTCAATACCATTGTAAAGTATATTGAGAGCCATTCTATTACATGTTCTATTTGCTCTATCTTCATCGGTGAGATGATCGGGATCAATGATAGCAAAATCATTCTCGGTGACTTGCAATACTCTCTCATGAATAGAACCAAGGTACATTGTCATTTTTCTCTTCCAATGAGCAAAAGAACTAACACCATCAAAGAACAGTGGCTTGCCCCCAACATGATTGAACACAATTTGAGCCATTTTTCACACCGAAGGATGTTAAGCCTTGATTAAAACGGTGACCACGGCTCCGATACCACTTGTAAGGTCCTAGATGGCTAGAGAGGGGGTGAATAGCCTATAAAAAATTCTACAAAAACCACTAAGCAAACTTGTTAGAACAACAAACGGCGTAAAGCGAGTTTTGCTTAGCCAAAGGTTGTGATGCAAGCCTCCTATCCGCAAGTCTAGTAGATTATGATCTCTAGTTCACACAAGAGCTATGTCACTAAACTTACACTAGAGAACAAGCTAAACAAAACTACTAGCAAAGCTACCACTAGAGCTACACAAGATAATCTAGTAAAAGTAAGTGCAAGAGAGGATTATGATTCTTATACCGACGGTGGAGTGAAGATGTTGCCAATCACCAAGATGATATACAATCAATCAATATTGACAACAACACAATATGAAGACCAATCACCGGGAGACAAGAGACACAATATTTTTGTTCACCCGGTGTTCACTTGTGCACCGACAAGCTACGTCACCGGTTGTGTCGACCAACACTTAGATGGTTCCTCGGTGTGACCCTCAAGTCACTTGCCCCTCAAGGCACGCCCCGCAAGGCACCGCAAGACACCACTCTCAAGTGTGGTAACTCAATGACACGCGGATTCCACTAGAGTTGCTTTTGGCGTCCCGCCGAGGAAAGCACAAGAACCTCTCACAATCAACCGGAGGTGGCCAAGAACAATCACCTTCTCTTACCAACGCCTCCAACAATCTCTAAGCCGGCTAGGAGCGGTACTCTCCAAGAGTAACAAGAAATCCACCGGCTAAACCACCCACAAGTGCCACTAGATGCCCTCAAGCTATGCAATGCACTTTGGGATCACTCAATCTCACTTTTGATTTACAATCAAGCAAGAGAGATGAGTGGGAGGAGATGCTTTAGCTCAAAGGATGCACAAGAGTGTTAGAAATGCCAAGAGACCTCCCCAAGGGCCGGCCAACAAGTATTTATAAGCATCCCAAACAAATAGAGCCGTTGCAACTCCACTGACCGTTTTTTCGGGACGACCGGACGCGCCGGTCGAAACTGACCGGACGCGCTCAACCGCGTCCGGTCGCCCTGCGCCAGCCACGTGTCCACCGAATTCAAACGCGACCGTTAGATCCTCCAACGGTCACTGCACGCTAACGGTCAAACGCGATGACCGAACGCGTCCCTCAACCGACCGGACGCGCCGGTCGCATAGTACAGCGCGCCTGCGAAGCAATGACCGGACGCGCTCAGAGAATGACCGGACGCGACAGTGCCAGCGTCCGGTCGGAGTCCAGTAAGCTCCCTTGACGACCGGACGCGTCCGATCGTGTGTGACCGGACGCTCACCGCGTCCGATCGATCTTGCGAACTGCTGTTCCCTCAGGGCGCCTGACTGGACGCGCCGGTCCCGCGAGTGACCGGACGCTCCGGTTGCAAACCCTAGCCCGCGCGCCTGTCTGCCCCGCTGTACTGACCGGACGCGTCCGGTCACACCGTGACCGCGTCCGGTGCAGCGTCCGGTCACCTCTGTGACCTCCGTTTGTCTCCGTTTCTTTTCCGACTTCCGGCGTAGTGGAAAATAGGCATTTTATTTTCCCAAAATCGCCTGAATCCCGCGCTCGCACGCTCGGCGGGAGGGAGAGAGGAACCCAAACCCCTCTCTACCCGCAAACCACAGCGCGACCAACGCCACCTTTTCAAATGTGCCAACACCAACAAGTGTACATCTCCATGTGCTTGTGTGTTAGCTTTTTCTCAAACATTTTCAAAGGTTTTTCAGTTAGCTCACTAGGCCCTACATGCAATGCACTTCATGAATTCACCTAGTGGCACCCATGCGTCGAATAACCGATAAGACTTCCCCTCTTAATAGTTCGGCTATCGATCCTAAACCACTCACACCCTCTATGGTGTCTTGAGTGTAAAACAAAATGTCCCTATGGTTATACCTTTGCCTTGAGCCCATTTTGTTTCTCTAAATGATATGATCCACTTCATATCATCACATGACCGTCTCGATCCATCGACCTTGACTTCACTTGCTCTTCACCGTTGCATCGGTCCATCGGCGCCAAGTCTTGCTCAAGCTTCACCATCGCATGGTCCTTCGCTTCGAAGCCTCGACTAGCCCTTCACCTTCACAACCGATCCATCGAGCCAAGCTTCATCTTGGTCTTCACCATCTTGGTCATATGAGTCAATGTCATGTCTCATATTCAATGACCACCTTTATCTAAATCATCCACTTAGATACAAAGGTTAGTCCTAGGTTTCATCAATTAGCCAAAACCAAACTAGGGACTTTCAGTTGCAAATGACACGAGCAATCTACTAATGTTGCCTTTGGCACTTCGCCGAGGTAGGCACAAACCCCTCACAAACACCGCAGGTGGCCAAGAACAATCACCAACTCTTGCCAATGCCTCCAAGCTGCACCAAGCCGTCTAGGTGGCGGCAACCACCAAGAGAAACAAGAATCCCGCAGCAAATCAACCACCAAGTGCCAACTAGATGCAATCTCACAATGCAAATGCACTTGGATCACTCAATCTCACTTCAAATATGCAAAGAAGCAAGAGAGATGAGTGGGAGGAGAGCTGCTTAGCTCAAAGTACTCACAAGTATGTCAAATGTCCAAGAGAGAGAGCATTGAGCCGACCAACGAGTATTTATAGACGTACCCCTTCGAATATAGCCGTTACACACTTGAAATCGCCGAAGTCGCGCTGACCGGACGCGCTGGTCAAACTGACCGGACGCGTCGATCTCACAACGGCTCTTTCGCGAACCACTGACCGGACGCGCTACACGCAACGACCGGACGCGCGAAGTTTGACCGGACGCGCTGGTCCCGTGACGGATCGGACGCGCTGGTCAAGCCTGAGCAGCGCACAACGAAACAGCAACCGGACGCGCTGGAGAACTGACCGGACGCCACAGAGCCAGCGTCCGGTTAGAGTCCAGTAAGCTCCCTGATCGACCGGACGCGTCCGGTCGACTGTGACCGGACGCGCCACCGCGTCCGTCCGATAAAAAATCGAAACACGCGCAGACGCTGAACACTGACCGGACGCGTCCGGTCAAACAGAGACCGCGTCCGGTCCAGCGTCCGGTCACCACTGTGACCTCCGTTTGCCTTCGTTTGATTTTCGACTACCGGCGTATTGGAAAATAGGTGTTTCAATTCCTCGAAAACGCCTGAATCCCGCCTCGCAAGCTCGGCGGGAGGGAGAGAGGACCCTAAACCATCTCTACCGCTCAAACTCCACCGCCTTCGCAAATGTGCTAACACCACCAAGTGATCACGTCATGTGCGAGTGTGTTAGCATTTTCACAATCATTTTTCGAGGCGTTATTAGTTCTATCCAAATGCATATGATTATAAAATGCACACCTAGAGGCACTTAGGAGTTCAATAGCCGCGTCATTCCCCTCTTTATAGTACGACTATCTATCCTATAATGTAACCACACCCACTAGGTGTCTTGGTTACTAAAACACAACCCTTAAGCATATACCTTTGTCTTGATCACGTAGGGTTGCGTGCAAATCCAAGTGTGGCCATCATGATCACCATGTCCATCTTGCCACCAACCTTGGAATGTACTAATCCTTATATGCTACATACAACTTAGGCATAGGATTAGTACTTAGACATTGTCACTAATTACCAACACCAAACATAGAGCTTTCAAACCCCAAGACCATGGTTGCATGTTCTTCATCTCCTGACGCCCCCCTGTGGCTGCCACCCCCGTCCGCCCACGTGCTCGTCCCTCTTCAGTCGTTTGATTTGGAGGTATCACGGGAGACGGTATCCAGGAGGCACGCCCTGTTGTTCCGGAACTAAACACCAAAAAAGGACTTGTCATCCCATCCCCATCGTCTCACGAACCAAACACAAAATAAGATCAGATGACTGAAACAAAAGCAATGATATGGTTTAATGTGGTTGCAAAGAAACCAGAGTAAACGACTGTTAGTGGGTTCATCTGTATAGGTTATATAGATAGATACATGCATGAAAAACCTCTTGTCATTTGCTTTTACTCTATTAATACATGCATGAAAACTCTTGTGGGTTGCTTTCCAAAAAAAGAAACAAGAACTTTGAGACATTAAGACCTTATGCATGGAACACATGATTATCTAAATGCAGGAAATGAGACAATGGTATTCTTGCCCTTGTTTGTCCTTATCTTTCAAGCTTGTGACTTTTCTACTGTTTGACGGTTTGCCCCAATTAATTTGAGCTAGAATAAAAAAAATAAAAAAGGCGAAAACATCTAGAGGAGATCCGTAGAGGAATTGTGGGTGAGCTTACAATTTTTATTCATGCAATTTTAGATTTTTAAAATTAAATGCTTGTTAAAGTTTTCTTAAATTTGAAATTGAATAAATTGCACATTCATGTTCGATTAGAAGCAAAAACCCTAGCTCGATTAGATGCATTTTGGCGTGGCCAATGGGCTACTTATATAGGCCTGTCCAATTCGATCTCGGGTCGCGATCACGATCTAGCGTATAAGACTCCTATCTGCAAACTTGAACGCTAGGAAACCAAAACTGCAAAAAAGAGGTCGAGCGATTGCACATGTGAGTCTTCTTTCACCTCCTCACACTAGACTTAAGAAAGTGGAGATGTCTTCTAAGCATGACTACCTTTACTTTCCCAAACAAGATGAGACTAAAGGTTTCCACTCTTTTTCCTCTTGTTCACGTGAATGAGCCTTTAAAATTTTCTTAAGAATTTCGGGAACTTCTATTGGGCCAAGCCCATGTATATTCCAAGATGGCAGTGGGGAATAAATGAGCTTTGGGCTATTATCGATTTATGGTCTTCACACAGCATCAAGCACATCAAAAAAAAAAAAAAACTTGACTGGGGCGGTTAAACTGCCGCCATAGCTTTCAACTGAGAAGAAAACGCCTTCTCACCCGACGAGAAAACCCCCGAACCCCCACCCCATCCGTACACGGTGGCCTTTCCGTCGCCCAAGTGAGAAATGGGTCGGTGACCCCCAGTGCTTTGGAATAGGGACGGACGAGGATTTTTTTTTAACCTAGCCTGAAATTCGCTTTCATTGGAAGTGAAACTTAGAACCTGGGAGGTGCCGCCGAAAGACGACCAACTGATCTAGCAACCCTCGGCCAGCATCAAGCACATCAACATGGTGGAACAAGGAACTAACGAAGGTAGTCCATCAACTGCACCCGCGGCACCGTCGGCGGCGGGCGCCGTGCCGCATCAGCCGGCTGCTTCCTCCTCCGGCACTCCCACGCGCTCCTCAGCCAGCGGAACACCGGCCTCAACGCCTCGAGCCACCGGGCCAGCACCTCGTGGAGCCGCCAGAACCTCCCGCCCCCGTCGCGCCACGCCGCCCCCTCTCCCTGCAGGTCGGGTGGTGGCCCACGAGGCGGTGGCGGCGCGCGCGCATCACCACCACCAGCTGGTGGGCGCTGCTGGTGCTCCGCCGAGAGCCGGACGGGGCTGGGCTCGGAGTAGCACCGGCGCAGGACGATGGCACGGTTGAGCTGGGCCTCGAACGCCAGCCGCTCGTACTCGTCGAGCAGCGTGCTGTGCCGCCCACCGCACCCGGCGCTCACGTCGAGGCTGAACCGCGACATGACGGCCTCGGCGATGGCTGCGCCGCCTGGTGATTTCCCCTCGTCCGTGTCCATGGCAATGCGCGGCAGCGGGCAGCGGCTCCGCTGCTCTGATGCTAATAATGCCACGGTCGACGTGCGTGCGTGGTATTTATACATGCTTGCAGTGTCCAGTGTGGTCCTCCAGCGAGGGGGCTATACGCCATTTCTTTGGCACGAAAGTTTGTGCGAGCTTGACGTGGGAAGGACGGCAGGGATCAGTGCACTGAGGAACGAACTTTTTTTTTAGGATTGTCGACTAATTAAACATGCATGGCTCTAAACCTCTAATCCGTCTTGCAGGCTTGTACAATTCCTCGATTGGTGGCTGTCATCGCGCGTTCAACTCCCATCGGCAATGCGGAAGGGATTCGATTCCCTCATCATTCTTGGATCGTGGCTGCTTTGGAAGGAAAGGAACAGGCGTGTCTTCAATGGGATTACCTGTACTCCAGTTCAGCTTATCGTTCTACTGCAGGAGGAGGCTGAACGATGGAGCATGGCAGGCTACAGCGCGCTCGCCGCGCTCTGGGCTCTTAGTGAGGTGGCCTGATGCTATACACCTTCTTACTAGTCGCGCAAACGTTTTGATGTAATATTTCGATAGTTACTGCTTGTACGTGGGGTCCCTTCTGCTCAACTATAGTGTGCCGCTCGCATTCTAGGTCGGGCATGGGGCTCTTTGTATCATCAAACTCTCCTTCTTCTTAATGATATACATGCAATTGCATGGTCGCGAAAAAAAACAACTGTAAGCTGTCGTGTGTTGTGAATCTGTGACTCACTCGGCTGCAGTGTTTTCCGGGGACCTATATATGTACGCAAGGAATAAAACACCATAGCATATTAGCATAGCACCTTACCTTTAAGGCTACACCATAACAGTATTATACGAGATTCCATCTCTGCCACTCTTGTTCATTCCACAGGCCCCAGAAGAGAAAATTCCATGTGCTTTTGCAAAGCATAATGTAAAGCTACATACTGCAACAGCAAGCAATCTGATCCTTTGTGAATCCCGTTTTCGTTCCTGAAATAGCACTACTTGCTACTAGCCTACTACTATACTCATGTGGATGGATAAGCCCTTTCTTTTGAGTTTTTTTTTTGTTTTTTGTTTTTTGTTTTGACCACGCCCTTTCTTCTTAGTTTTTTTTTTGTTTTGATCATGCCCTTTCTTCTGAGTTGATCGTATAGCAACATCGCTGCAGTTACATTCCGACTTTTTTTTAACACGTCAATGTCCAGCGATCCAGGTTGCACGATGAAATTTCAACGAAGTTTGGTCCAGTGCCCGGACAAGTAGTGTTGTGTGCGTCTCGAACAAAATTTTCACCGAAACGGAGACCAAACCACAATGGTCCACGGACGGCAGCGGCACAACGCACAACTGCACAAGTGACAAGTCTGACCGCGACGAACAGGCAATTGCTCGTAGCCAAGCCGGCAGCCGCGAAGCGGCGAAGGCCTCCTCCAAATCTTCCCCTTGTCCTCTTCACGCACCCGAAATCCTCCTCGCCTGCAGCTGCATCGATCGGGCCAATAGAACCCCACGAAATCAGTCAATCTCGATTCTCGAACCGAGGCTGCAGAAAACGCGTTGATAATTCAGACTCCTCCTAGCCCCGCACCCTCCAGATCCCGAGCAGGCGGCGCGCCCCGACGCCCTCGTCGGGGATCCCGGATCTGTCGTCGAGGGAGCCGCCGGGGCGCCACGGCCGATGCGATCAGCACCCCTGCCGCGCTGCCAGAATCGACGACGAATCGGCTGACGCGGTAACTAGTCTCCCTCCCGTCGCCGGGCTCCCAGCCGATGGGCGCCTGGGGACTCACCGCGATCGTCGTGCTACTCCTCGCCTCGGCGCTACTCCCTGCCCCTGCTTCTGCTTCAGGTAGAGGCCTTCGGGAAGGCGAGAACCCCAACTCCGGCGAGGTGAGGACGCTATCATCTATGCTAAGTTAGCATTTTAGATTAGCGTTCTCGTGATTCGTGAATGGATTGAAGGGAATTTGGACTCAGAGGTTGTTTGGATCTCTACAGGACGCTCCTGCACCAACCGTTTCTGGGCAGTCTTCAGCTGCGGGGCAGCAGGCTGAGAGCAAGCAGCATCAGACATCACTGGCACCATTGCCATCACCACCGAAGGATACCAAGGAAGGGGGTAAAACACAGGCATTTGCATCATCACCGCCACCGTCACCGCCACCGCCACCGCCGACCACGCAGGAGACTAATTCGCAGAAGGCGGCCAGTCCTCCCCCAGGAGGTCCAGGACCGAATGGCGGGACGGGCCAAGAGGACACAGGAAGTCAGGGGAGGAGGGAGGAGACTGATAAACTGGAGGCGATGAAGAAGTGTGTGCACAAGTGTTCCTCTGGCAAGGAATTTTCTGCTTGCCTTCAGGTTTCTGATGATGGTAATGCCTTGGTTTCTATTGGAAATTCAGCGTATAATTTATTAAGTATCACTTTCTGAATGTCCCCTTGCTATCCGATTGCTGTATCAGGGATGTTGAGTCAGAATTAGGAGTGTTGTATTGAATTTGTAGTTCATAAAGGTTCATGTGTATCTGCCTTTTCGCTTTGGTTAGTTTTGTTGCAAGGGTAAAAGCAATGTGATTCATTTCATGCGTTTTGTTTAGAATAAACTGCATTTATAGTACTAGTGTTCAATCAAGTCGTCTAGTTGATCCTGGTCACCATGGGACTGATCAGGTGACTAGTCACGATTAGTTGTCCAAGGTCAGTCCTAGTCGTCCTATATATATCAAGACAAGACTAACATACCAAACATAGACTAATATGATATATGTCGTAGGGTACAAATCAAGCATGAAGATAACTTTAGGGTGGTGGCTGCATGTAGGGTTGCAAATTGGGCTGAAAAACATGAGCCCAAGTGGCCTAAGCCATCCCAGATGCAGCCCATGTCCTAAGCCGCCGAGCAATTCCATTTTATTTCTGGTCGTCTACCCCCTAGTCGTCCGACTACTCAGACGACCACAAAACTAATCACCCTAATCGAGTCATAGCCCCTACTCGAGTCCAGGATTCCGACTAGGACGACTAATCGTGATTAATCGGACGACTTGATGACACTGGTAGTGTTGCCTATTTGCATATATTATTTGGTGAGTACATTTACCTTGTGATTCTAGTCACAGATGTAATTGTATTAATCTATGGTGGGAAATGCCTCACAATGTCTTTGTAGCTAAATTAATCAAGCTATCTAAAATCAAGAAAACAGTAAGAGGTCATAAGATAATTTACATGCCTGGATATCCTTAAATTTAAGTTGTAGAAATTTCATAGATTTTCCAACGTTAACATATTTGGTGAACCAACTATTAATTAAGGGCCTGTTTGAATTCAATGAGATATGAGAATCCGGATATAAATAATCACAGCAGTTTTGAGATTCTAAGAATCTATGAGTTAAAATCTCTTTAAAATCCAGACCGTTTGGATGAGATATTGAGATTCTGGGATTGTTTTTTTATCTGGATTCCCAGAATCCCATGGGATTCAAATGGGGTCTAAGCTCGAAAGTATATTTCTTAAGTTTCAGTGTTTCACACCATACAATGGTTTGCCATCTAAGTGCATCACTGCATCGTCCTAAATCTTTTTGTCATATATTAGCCTTTCTTTCCTCATAAAACTAGGAAAGAGGTCCTATCGTGGGCAACAATAAAAATTTATGGTACAATGATGCCAGGGATGTGCCTTTTTTAGTTATGTCATCAGAACATATGAAACGGTGGTAAATGGTTATTGGTTAAGTTCACTTTTACTGTATAGATCTGGCAGTTTTTCTTCCCTAAAACCGATAACTCTAAATGTTTTAACAGATACTGAAAGAAACTATTGGTACATAAGCTGTGGTTGTTTCGGGAATGATAAAGCTGTTATTTAATGCAAACTGTATTTTTGTTTCTCTGGCCTTGAGATATATGAATAGACATGGTAATCATAGTAATGCATATGTTATGTAACATATGTATGGCCTACACTGTCATGAATATAAATTGGGCCTTTTGTTTATTCTTGCAGCTTCAGGTGGGTCATATATTATTGTCCAGAATAAAGGCCAGCATGATGTTTACGTTAATGTCAAAGAATCATCATCAAATATAAAAAATAATGATAAGAAGCCTCTACATCTTTTCAAGGGTGCCTTTGGACAGGTATGAAATTTACTCTGTTTTTTTCCACAACGGCAAAGCCGAATTTCATTACTTGAAAGCAACGAAATTACAAGAGTTTATAAACCATAAAAACAAGAGTAAAAGTAGCATTCGCGAGAGAACAGCCCCCTTGGTCTGAACACAGAGGGTTCAAACCAATGGGCAAGACAGAACTTACGTAACCACGCTAAAGGACTAGCAGCTAGCATATTGTCTCCGCGCTCGCTTACTAACAGATCAGGACACTACGAATTATTACATGCCCTTCATGGCAAAACAACCTTCCTTAAGACTGACCACACACTATCAGCAAGACCAAAAGAACACTATGCATGATGCTTCATCAGACAATCGCCATCCGGTTGTCACATCCCTCCATTTGCACTTGGTGATGGAAATGTAACGCCGTCCTCTTGAGAGCTTCCGCACCTTGCTCCATCTGCTCCGCAACTGGACCATTCTGCAGACCTGCCCAGTATATTAGCGTGGAACATATTAGACAAATAATTTCAGTGGGAGATTTAATCCGTTTTCCTTCAAAAAAACACTGTTTCTCGTCTTCCAAACCGACCAGCAAACAGCTGCCAATCCAACAAAAAACACCTGTTTTCCATCCAGTAAAAACCGATTGATCCACACCCAGTACTGTGTAAACGAGTTTGGCCTAACAGTTGCTCCAAAACAGAATGCTATGATACTCCAGACATATTTGACAATAGGACATGAAATTTACTCTGTTACAACATTTGCATTAGGTTTTCTTGAATAGTATGCATATTTAAGTCGAATAGATGCTGAGATTTACTCGAGTGACTGATCAGCCAAATTAACTTTGGTTAAGTCGAATAGATGCTGAGATTTACTCGAGTGACTGATCAGCCAAACTAACTTTGGTTAAGTCGAATAGATGCTGAGATTTACTCGAGTGACTGATCAGCCAAATTAACTTTGGGTCATATATGGTGAGGTAGTGTTTCAAAATTGGCTTTACTTTAGAGCATAACATTTTTCATGGTTCCCCATTCTCACCTCATGTGTTCATGCGGGGCCTGTAGTAGTAGGGTATGTACTTTTGAGTTGTTAGACTGGGTAGATTGCCTGTGCATTCTGTTTGAGATTGAGAAGCTACATGTGACCTTTGAGACTAACCAGAATACTAGACCTTTGAGCATACAAGCTGAGTCTTTGTTCCTTACATATCTGTTGCAATTGAACTGCATTTGTTTCTCATATTTTTAAGAGGATTAAATGCGTGCTTGTCTAAATATAGTATCTCCTCTGTTCCAAATTATAGTTTGCTTTAGCTTTGTCCAATGTTAAACTTCTCTAACTGTGACCAAATTTTTGGAAAAATATATTAACATCTGCAAGCTGAAATAAATACACTATCAAGACATGGAGAATTTAATGAAACTAATTTGATGTCATAGATATTGGTGTATTGTTCTATAAACTTGGTCAAAGTTAGAGAAGTTTGACTTAGGATAAAGTGAAAGTGAACTACTCTATAATTTAGGGCGGAGGGAGTAATTACTATTCCAAGGTTTTTGTTTGAAATTTTATTATATGCATTATAATTTTGATTTTCTTGTCCGCTAATTTTTTTGGTCCAATTTATATTACCAGATGAACATAACATATACTAGTTCAGATGTTGGGAATATTACATTAAGTGATGGAAAGGAGGACTGCATCATACATGTTGGGCAATCGGTTTATGATTTGCAGCAACAGTTGCAGCAGCTTGCAGCCTATGCAATGCGTTTGAATCCAATTTATGGAGCCTCTTTTTTTGTTTTCACCATTGTTTTGGTTGGTGTTGTATGCGCCTGCTGTAAGTTTGCAAAGAGAAGAGGCAATGTTGGAGTCCCATACCAACAGCTTGAGATGGGAGGTCAAGCACCGAACTCTTCAGGGGTGGACAACACCGCAAGCACCACAGATGGCTGGGAAGACGGCTGGGATGATGACTGGGATGATGAAGAAGCACCAGCAGGACCTGCTGATAAGAAACCTACAAGCAGTGTCTCAGCAAATGGCCTTTCATTGAGATCACAGACACAGACGAATAGCAAAGATGGTTGGGATGTGGATTGGGATGACTAAGCTCCTACAGAACCCTGAATGTAGCTGTCAAATGAGGGAGAAGATACTTCCATCTGCCTGACTTGCAGGAAAGAGTCAAAGAAAGACAACTACAGCTCGAACTGATGGAACTCACGCTTGACAAAGTGACCCTTATCCTGGAAGAGGTGAAGGATTGCCTCACTTCATACGGTTTGTACAATAGTGTTCCACTTTTTTTTTCTTCTCTGAGCTGATACATGAACTGTTAGCAGTACGGATTTTAGTTCTTTTTGGGTTGTGATGCTACAGAAGAATTTGTATCTATAACCAAAACACACATTTTTATTCTTTGGTGGAGGTAATTATTCTTTTTTGCACACACTCCTGAGTTCCATATCATTATTTGTATCATTCGTGCTGCACGCTTGGACTGGTTGGAAGCAGATTCTGCTGAGCTGCCATATCAGACGCAACGCATAATTTGCTTCACACATGTTTGATTCAGCTTGTGTCCGAATTGTAGTAGTGCACGTTCTGCTGTCACTGTAGAGCTGTGCAAGAACAGGGCCTAGTGGGTCGCCTTTGGACCTTACTACAGTTCCATTGGTGGCCACCTCATCACATGCATTCCTTTTCGCTTTTTCTGTTTGTTCGTTTACCTTTTGCATTATGCCTCCTCTTGCATTTCGCTTCTTCCGGTTCATGTTATATATATTTGATACATTGTGGATAAGGTATTTGCAAGAGTCATGGTTTGCTGGGTGCCTTTTCTCAATTACATTAGTTTTTGTGTGGACATCTTTGTAGCAATGATTCTGATCGGTCGCTCATTGTTTACATATGTGCTGCTGTTGTCTATGACCATACCATCTAGACACAACTCATGTGTATTGTACTTGAGCCACTACCAATGAACAGAGTCGAGTGCACTAGTAGACTAGAAGTGTCTGATTGCGATCCCAAGCAATGTACTTGAGCCACTACCAATGTAGTATATTGTTCTTGTGAGTTATCCCAAGCATGCTCTTATATCGAAGTCCAAAGTGTCTGATTGCGCCAATCATTGATACAATCATGCTATGGCCTAGCTCAGGGGCTGGCGGCTGGTGGCCTTGCTTCAGATTTGGGGTGCGCAACAGTTCATGTGTAACTTTGCAGTTAGTTTTTTCTGTGACAAGCATAAAGTTGCTATACTGAGGCTTCTGGTATGACGTTCTTCCTGGCTGCTTCTATTTGACCACTTCACTGCTGGCTAAAGTTGCAGTTGATCTGCTAAAGTAACATCATTTTGCCTTGGATTCCTTTGTAAGTTGCTACTGTACATACTCTCTTGGGCAGCTACTTTTTGATATATCATATCTGTACTCCTGGCTACCTACCACAAACCTTTGCCTGATTGATCTGTAAAAGATCGACATGCAAAGCACAATACCTTAAGCACTGGTAAGAATCCTCATATATGCCGACCAAAAAAATTACAACGGGTTTGCTGTGAGGGACCAGATCAGATGGCAACTTTTGCAGAGGGAGTGAGGGACCAACTGGAACTGCAGTGTTGGGATACAGCAGGTTTGCTGTCAATGAAGCTCCGGGGTCCGGGTGGCAGGCCGAGGAGGCGAGGACATGGCATAGGTGGACAGCTCGGGGAATTTACTCCTTTTTCTTTCCCTGCCCCAACAACCATCTCTCCAACCTTTCTCGCTTCCCTGCCCCATGGCTGTTTGCTTGGCTGCGGTGTTGTCAGTGCTGCGGCATGACACGAGTGAGTGGGCAAAAAAAAAAAAACTGATGCATTTCTTTGTTCGTGTTTTACTACTTGCCGCAAGGAAAGTACCACAAATCTAATTGCTTCATACACACTTCCTTCCTTTCGAACTTTTTTTTTTGCGAAATTCCTTTCGAACTTTTGATGTCACAACTCACAAAGAATCCTTTGAGCTTTGAATTTTGAAAGCTGTACCGGTACGGCTCAACACTGTGCTACTGTGTGTACTGTGTGCTCCTTGCCGTCCCTTGTCCAAATAGTGCTAGCAAGTTGTTAGACTGTCCGTAGTGGCATATTCTATACGATACTCTAAAGCTTTAGAGTATGAATATAGAGTAAAAACTGCTGCACTGGATACTCTAAAACGATACTCTATCCTTTCTCTTACTCTATATTTAGAGTAGTACAGTGTTTACTCTATAGTGCGCAGTGACGGGCCCTATTAGCTAAACCAAGGAAAAAAATGCTATAACTCACAAACCAAAAATCCAAATTAAATTTCGATTGCACCATTAAATTCGTCTCAATAAATCCTTCAAAACTAGATCACTCATGGATATATTTAGATAAAGTGACAAGTGGGTCCCACAGTAGATAGAGTAGATAGAAGATGATATAGAGGATGGATGGGTGCGAGAGAATTGAGTATAGAGGAGAGAATCTTGCTGACTAGGACGTATAGAGGATAAATATAGAGGACCATGAGTGCGGATAGCCTTAGGAGTAGCGTACAAACGCGAAGGACGCACACGATCAGCTGCTGGAATTTGTAATGCCACGCAAGGACAATCTTGGCTGCCGAGTGTCTCTTTGAAATCCAATAATTTCACATCACTTAACAGTCCGATTCTCTTGTGATCCAGTGGGTGGTTAATTATGTTTAGCGAGGCTATAAGTTGGCCTCGACTTCGACGAGTTTCCAACTCTTGTTCATGTATCAACGAATTTCCAATTCATTTTCTTTAGATCACGAATTTCCAACTACTTAACTGAACAAAAGGGCTAGATCGATGTATTGAGTTTTTCTAAAAAAAAAGATCGATGTATTGAGAAAAAGGAATTAGTCAATATAATGAATTAGATGGGTGTCCTTGAAAAACAACAAAACAAACGTGGCATACGGTTTGTTAGTAGATTGACTTATGTCACACACTAGACAAATTCGATTTTAAAATTAATAGATGACCGGATGGCCAGATTTAGTGAGCTAGTCCGAGGCCCTAGCTTTTGGCATGAACAAAACACTGCTCGCTCGAAGTCACGTCCGTTCCAACTTGCCTCACGGCCTTGTGCCATGCTTGGACCATGGAGAGATATGGCACGACACGCCAGCATGATGAGTCGCGACTCCCGTATCCCCTATATACGCCACACACTTTCTCCTAAACCTAACACAGTAACACTCTAACTCCGCTTCGCCTTCTTCCTAGTCCCTGCCTTCCCTGATGCCTTCCTGGCTCCTCGTGGCCTCCCCGGCAGCGGCGGTGCGGCCTTGGCCTCGGCCTCAGCCCAGTGGCGTGGCCCTGGCCAGCCATTGAGCGCAACGATGACGCTGGCGTGGCCTAGCCACCACGCACATGGTGCAGCGGTGACGATGGGTAGGCCTTGATCAGCATATAGGCTAGGAGAGGATCAATTTAAATAGTTTTCTACTACCCTCGCTAATTATCAAACCGATACCAAGAATCATATATGTTATAGTCCTCTTTGGTAGGGTTTTTGTGACGGCTTCTTCCAATAGCTTAATCAGAAGTCATATTAAGGCCCCGTTTGGCACGGCTCTACTTCACCAGTGGAGCCGTTTTTTTTTGGCTTCAGCTCCATGAACAACTCTATCGGTAGAGTTGAAACTGTTTTGATAAGTTGTTTGGCAAAATAACTCCACATATAGAGTTCCTTAAAATATGCTCTCACAGAACGCCATGTAGGATGAGGTGAAGCCGGGAGAAGCCACTATTTTTGGCTCCTTCCCACCCCAAAACTCTGTGAGAGCATGTTTTTAGGGGCTTCATTGGTGAAGCCGTTTTATTTTACCCCATTTGACAGAAAATAGCTCCAAACGGCTCCTGAAGTCGCTGGAGAAGCCCTGCCAAACGGGGCCTAAATATGTACACACGACTCTAAAAACAGAAAAGCAAAAGCCATTTTTTGCACAGAAGAAAAGCCAATGAAACACGGCTTTCTGGCTCTTCGGCGATTTTAAAGAAGTCTAATCCCTAGCAAAGAGAATATATGGAGTGTTTAGGACTGCTCCACTCCCGTTTTTCTAGTTCCGCTCCAGCTTCGCATTGCCAAACACCCTCTGCTCCAAGAACTCCGCTCCACGAAAAAGGTGAAGCTGGAGGCTAACTTCACATCTTTTCTGAAGCACCTCAAAGAGAGAGGTATTCTAGTTTTTTGAGTTTTGTACTCCCACATGAGTTGTTACCCACCTTGCCACTCATTAATCACCGATTACTTTTCCCTGTTCGCTAATGGACCATTTGCAATTTCAATCAGGGGCATAATGGACCATTTCAATCAGGGACATAATTGACCATTTGCATGTAAACAACCTATTCCTGGAGCTAGAGCTAGGTTGCGTGCCAAACACGTACCACCTGCTCCACAAACTCCATGGTAGAGCTACTTTATGGTGGAATTCACGGAGCGGAGCTGTAAAAACGGGAGGAGAGTAGCAGTCCCACACCACACGAACTCAATTAACAATGGTACCATGATCTCACCCTCCACATCCTCTTCTACCGTCATGGTATTATGGGACCCCTGCCTTCTAGTCACGTTAGTCTTGGTTGTACCTAGTATGTTACTAGACAAAAATGATTTTTAAATGCTAAAATCTTCTGCATATTAAAAAAATGAATGACATATGTGTGCTTGCTTAAAATGTGAAATCACGAGTAAACTACTAGCACACGAACTCAATTAATAAACTACCACACCATGATCACCCTCCACCTCCTCCTCTATCGTCGTGCCAATGTGGATCCCTCCTGCCTTCTCCTAGTTATGTTAGCCTTCTTTTCTAAAAAAAAGTCACGTTAGCCTTGAATGTAGTAGATAGTATGTTGCCAGATAAAATTCATTTTTAATAAATGCTAAAAGCTTCTACATATTTAAAAAAAATAAAATGCTATATCTATGCTTACTTAGAATATGAAATCTCGAGTATATTACTACCAGCACATGAACTCAACCAATGAACAACCTTACTGTTGTTCTCACCCTCATCGTGGCAATGGGCATGGTGGAACCACCTCCCCCACCCACCTTTCCCTAGTCACACTAGCCTTGGTTGTAGATAATATACTGGTAGACAAAATTGAATTTTAAGTACTATCGGCGTGTTTGTTTCACGTCGAGCCACGCCTCGCCTAAGCCGCGGCTATGCCAAAATACAGCGAATAAAACGGCCACCACACCTGCGGTGTGAGTTGGCGATGAAAATGAACTACGCGCGTGTGGTGTGAGTGCGGCGTGCCAAAACTACGGCGGCAACCAAACAACGATGCGAGACGCTGCGGTTTTGGCGTGGCGGTATGTGCGTAAGTAGGCATGAACCAATCACGCTCTAAAATCTTCTGCATATTAAAAAAGTATAATATATCTACGCTTGCTTAAAATATGAAATCTCGAGTGTGACAATGGACCAATGCCAAAGGAAGAAAACATTAATTGCACCGGTTTTTCATCTCTCAGCAAACCAACAAACCTAATAACAAAGACAAGACACATCATATTAGACCACTATGGTTAATGGTCAAGCACCTCTCGAGATTTCGCTGCTCTACTCTTGCTCCTCTTGCGTTGTGGTAACACTGCCAACCCCTCCCAATCTCTAAAAAATTTCGACTCCCGCACGAAAGAAATGAGGTACTCCCTAGGTTGATGTTGGCAAGCAAATTTGCTCCATATTCTTTGAAATTAAACGCGTGCACACAAAAAAAACCTCATGAATGAATCATCGTCACCGCCCGGTGGACGAAGATGTGGGCATGGTCGCCCACTCCGCCAGTCACGACGAGTCGACGACAGCCTTCGACCATCCGTCACCCACGGGCCACGAGCCACGAGCCACGACCCCACAGAAGATTTGATTTTGAAATGCTAAAATTGTGGAACAACCTCGAGCCAGACGATGGCCCCACCGCGCAGTGGCCAGCGGAGCATTAATTGCAAGCGGTTTCCCACTCCCCTCCCCTGACGAACCAGCAAGCCGGCAGCAAGGACAGCAGTCATCAGACAACAGTGCATCTGCGCCGCGAACCGCCGCTCCAGTCCAATCAATGAACGAACACTTCCTATGATCTCGTCGCCCACCACCTCCTCCTCCTCTTCCGCCGCCGCCGCGGCAATGGCGACTCCCTCCCGCCTCCTCCTCCTCCCCTTCCTTGTCCTCCTCGCCGCCTCGGCCGGGGCGGCCGCGGCCGCCACCGTGAGCGACGACGTGCTGGCGCTGGTCGTCCTCAAGTCGGGCCTCTCCGACCCGGCGGGCCGCCTCGCGCCCTGGTCCGAGGACGCCGACCGCGCCTGCGCCTGGCCGGGGGTCTCCTGTGACCCGCGCACGGGCCGCGTCGCGGCGCTCGACCTCCCCGCCGCGTCGCTCGCGGGGCGCCTCCCGCGGTCCGCGCTGCTCCGCCTCGACGCGCTCGTCTCGCTCGCGCTCCCGGGGAACCGCCTCTCCGGCACGCTCCCCGACGCGCTGCCCCCTCGCCTCCGCGCCCTCGACCTCTCAGGCAACGCGATCTCTGGCGGCATCCCCGCCTCGCTCGCGTCCTGCGACTCGCTCGTGTCGCTCAACCTCTCCCGCAACCGGCTCACCGGCCCGGTCCCCGATGGCATCTGGTCGTTGCCGTCGCTCAGGTCGGTGGACCTCTCCGGGAACCTGCTCTCCGGGAGCCTGCCCGGCGGGTTCCCGCGGAGCAGCTCGCTGCGTGTGGTGGACCTGAGCCGCAACCTCCTCGAAGGGGAGATACCGGCGGACGTCGGTCAAGCCGGGCTGCTTAAGACCCTTGACCTCGGGCACAACTTGTTCACCGGTGGGCTGCCCGAGTCGCTGCGTGGGCTGTCCGGGCTGAGTTTTCTCGGCGCTGGTGGCAATGGCCTATCAGGGGAGCTCCAGGCGTGGATTGGGGAGATGGCGGCGCTGGAGAGACTGGATTTGTCTGGCAACCACTTCGTCGGCACCATCCCGGGCGCCATTTCGGGCTGCAAGAACCTGGTCGAGGTCGACCTCAGCCGGAACGCGCTCACTGGGGAGCTCCCATGGTGGGTGTTTGGGCTACCTCTGCAGCGCGTCTCCGTCGCTGGAAATGCACTGTCAGGGTGGGTCAAGGTTCCCGGTGATGCTGCTTCGACCCTGGAAGCACTGGACCTTTCAGCCAATGCTTTTACTGGTGCGATCCCGCCTGAGATTACCACCCTTGCGAGATTGCAGTACCTGAATTTGTCCTCGAATTCCATGTCGGGGCAGCTTCCTGCAAGCATTGGGATGATGCTGGTGCTTGAGGTGTTGGATGTGAGTGCAAACAAGTTCGACGGGGTTGTACCACCGGAGATTGGAGGTGCGGTGGCACTCCGACAGCTGCTGATGGGGAGGAATTCACTTGCTGGAGGCATTCCTGTGCAGATCGGCACATGCAAATCCCTGATTGCTTTGTAAGTGATCCTTTTCGCTGGCATTACCCAGTTCCTAGTGCATGTGCATGCATGTTTAGTGGTTAACTAGATGACTACTAGTTTCCATTTGTTTTTTTTTCGTGTTTGTTTTTGCTAGTTCTCTGCTTCCTAGGTTGGAGGTGTTACTTAGAAAGCGATAGGTATGTCTTATTTGCTGTTTGGAAGCACTAAACTGAAAACGTGGGTGACATCTTTGTCTTGCTGCTTTGCTCTTATCCCACTGTCAGGTTCCATGTTTCTCTTGGATACAGTAAAATACACGAGTCAAATTCTGCACGAATTTTGTTGCTGATTAAAAAAAAATTATTGCAACAAACAAGGCAAAGCACTTCTGTCAATTACTAGACACTAATTCAGGCGATGGGTTATTTAATTCTCTTCTTTCTTTGCAGGGATCTATCACACAACAAACTTGCAGGATCAATTCCTATATCCATGGGTAACCTTGCTAGTCTTCAAACAGTTGATCTCTCAGATAACTTGCTGAATGGCACCTTGCCGACAGAGCTCTCTAAACTTGACAGTCTGCGTTTCTTCAATGTCTCTCACAATTCACTGTCAGGGAGCCTCCCCAGTAGTCGCTTCTTTGACAACATCCCTTATTCTTTCATCTCCGACAATGATGGCCTTTGCAGTTCACAGAAGAACAGTTCCTGCAACGGTGTCATGCCAAAGCCAATTGTTTTCAACCCTAACTCCTCGTCAGACCCCTGGTCAGATGTTGCCCCAAGTTCCCCAAGCAACCGTCACCAGAAGAAGATGATATTGAGCATCTCCACACTCATCGCCATTGTGGGTGGAGCAGTTATTCTTATTGGTGTGGTCACTATAACAGTGCTCAATTGCCGTGCCCGTGCAACAGCTTCCCGCTCTGCACTTCCCACTGCATTGTCAGATGATTATCATAGCCAATCAGCTGAATCTCCAGAAAATGAGGCCAAGTCTGGGAAGCTCGTCATGTTCGGCAGAGGCAGCTCGGATTTCAGTGCTGATGGGCATGCATTGCTGAATAAGGATTGTGAACTTGGGCGTGGAGGCTTTGGTACTGTTTACAGGGCAGTGCTCAGAGATGGCCAGCCAGTGGCCATCAAGAAGCTGACAGTTTCAAGTATGGTCAAGTCAGAGGATGACTTCAAGCAGCACGTCAAGCTTCTAGGCAAGTTGCGGCACCATAACATTGTCACCCTCAAAGGCTTCTACTGGACTTCCTCACTGCAGCTCCTTATATATGAATTCATGCCTGCTGGGAGCTTGCATCAGCACCTGCATGAGTGCTCATATGAGAGCTCGCTTTCATGGATGGAGAGGTTTGACATAATCATTGGTGTGGCCCGCGCACTTGTGCACTTGCATCGCTATGGTATAATCCACTACAATCTGAAGTCCAGCAATGTCTTGCTAGACACAAATGGTGAGCCCAGGGTTGGTGACTATGGTCTTGTGAACCTGCTGCCGGTGCTGGATCAATATGTGCTCAGCAGCAAGATCCAGAGCGCGCTGGGATACATGGCACCTGAGTTCACTTGCAGAACGGTCAAGGTCACAGAGAAGTGCGACATATACAGCTTTGGAGTGCTGGTCCTTGAGATTTTGACAGGCAGAAGGCCCGTGGAGTACTTGGAAGACGATGTAGTTGTGCTTTCTGATCTGGTCAGAGGTGCTGTTGATGATGACAGGCTGGAGGACTGCATGGATCCGCGACTATCAGGTGATGAATTCTCGATGGAAGAGGCCACACTGATCATCAAGCTGGGGCTGGTTTGTGCATCTCAGGTGCCTTCTCAACGACCGGACATGGCTGAGGTGGTCAGTATGCTTGAGATGGTGAGGAGTCCTCAGGGTACCCCAGAGGATGATCTGGTTTGAGCTCCATCTACTAGATTTTTTCCCCCTCTTTTCCCCTTCATTGGATACATGTTGAGGAGAGGGGGAAAGTGCGGTCAGAAAGGTTAGGATTTGACTGCTGAGCTTAGCTTGGTTGCAATATTTAGGGATGTAAAGCTGTTGCTTTCTTAAATTATTGGTCGGTACCGTTGCGCTTAATGTATGGTACCGGTACATCAGCGGGATTAATCCTGTTATCGGCTAGTTAGGCAAATCCTGGAACTATGCTATGAAAAAATTCTTCGCTTTCGGAGGCATTTTTGCCCCATGCCCTGGCACTTCACACCTCATCTCTACTTATAATTGACCACTTTAAATTATTCTAAGAAATTTGTACACAAAAATTTATCTCCGTTAAAATCAATGGCTCACGAACTACGTCGTCCAAAGCCGAGAGACGAAGTTTGATGTGAGGCTTCTCGCCCCCCGCGCCCTCCCCCTCTTGTGAGACAAGATAATAAGAAAAAAAAACTCTGGATCAGCGGCAAACTCCTCCCCGGCTAGGGTTTCCTAGATCAGCCGCCGGCCCGCCCGTTCTTCCGCGCCGCTGCACCCCATGGACGCTTCCCGAGGCCGGCCACCGCAGGCGCCAGGCCCCTCCTCGCGTGCTCCCTCTCCAACCTCCGTCTCCTCTCTCCTCCCCTCCTCAGCCCCTACCTCCCTGGGGCCCTTCTCCTGCTCTACCCCTCGCCCGCCGCCTCCGACCTCGCCTCCTGGTGCCGGTCCATGCCGCGGCCCACGCGCGCCGCCCCCACCCTCCTCCTCCTCGACGGCCTTGAGGCAGACCAAGGAGATGCACGCGGGCAGCCAGCCCTTCCTCTCCTCGCCGGGGGTGGTCCCCAGCGCCCTCCCCGTCGACAGTTGCGCCGACGGGGACAGCATGTTCGAGTCCGAACTCGTGGTCAGGAAGGAGCCGCGCAAGGAGTGTTGAGCACTATGGAGGCGAGGGTTGAGGTGCTATGCGGTGCGGTTGCTGCGGCGGGTTGAGGCGAGGGTCACGCCAGGGTCACGCCGGGTGCGGCGCAGCTACCTGGCAGTGGAACACCAGCGTTCAGCTGGATCCCATGCCCCCATCTGTGACTGCGAGGTATTTGTTTCATTCTTCCCCTCCACTCATCCTGATGAAATGGCTCTGTTCGTTTCAGAGGAGAAACACAACAACAAATGGCATTTATTTCGATGTGGATGGATTAGTTTCCAACTTAGAATATGTCAAATGAATTGAATGTCGATTGTTGACATTGTTTGGAATTTGGTTACTAGGATTGAAATTATATTTACATGGGAATTCTGAATGCCTGTACTTCTGTTACTATGCCAAAATGAACTGAACCCATGGAATGCATGTACTTTTGTTACAATTACCCAATAATTTAATAGGTGAACTGAACCCATTATATTTACATGGAAATTCTGGAATGTTTTTCAAATTCTACAGGTGAAGCTGCGTACCAAGCACTGCAAGACCTGTGAGGGCTGCAGGGTAATCAGTTAATCACCAACCCCTACTTGTTATATTTTCTTAAACACAGTCCTCCAAATGCCAAGTGAAACAATCTTTTATGCTTTATTTTGTAGTGTCTGAACAATTGCATTGGATTGGAAGAAGGAATAATGTAACATTTATTCTGCTTATGTTTTTTGTCCTGCTGATGGTGGGTGCTCACGTTATTGCCATCACTGCAACATATATTCTGCTCACGTTATTGGGGAGCAGGGGTATACGTCCTCGAGGAAGGCCGCCCAAGGAAGAGGACGACATGATTAGCTACGAGGAGTGGGACTGATCTGGAGTGGTTTACCAAGGATTTTGGAGATGCCAATTTCTCTCCATTGGGTAAAAGCTTTTCCTTTCTCTTTACAGTCTCAGTCTATCAATCAATTCTTCATATGTTTTATGCTCCTGGTCAACTAAGTCCTTTACAAGCGTACGATGCTCCCCTTACATATTGTTGCCTGTAGGATTCATGAAACACAGAAAAAAACAGGAGTAAATGGTGCCTCTCTTTTTCTCTGACAATAAGGAGGCAGTGGTTTAGTTTAGAAAAATGTTTTGCTAATTTCATAAGAAGTTCCACGCAATTAGATCAACTTTGCCTGTATATATAAATGATGTGCAATGCTTGCAGAAGCTAAATATTACGACAAACATAAAATAGAAACGGAAAGAAGGGCCATAGTTTCATCTTTGTCAGGCCCAATTTAAAACCAGTTTCAGCTCTATGTTCTTGTCTCCTGCCTGCAAACTCATATAACCAAGCTTTTGTGCTTCCATTCCAGCTACTATAATAAGTTCATCACAATGAAGTAGGAAGTAGTCGCTTAGAGATAAGAGGAAACGAATTGTGTCCTTGTTTTGTTACATACCATAGGAACATCCCAACATTCTGTAGTCGCTTAGCCTCAGCCTGGCATGGTGGCTATTGTTTCCCTCTCATTATATTTGCTAATCTAGCTGTTTTCCAAGAACTGAACTCAATAGGCGAATCAAAACCATGTACTACCACAGGCCAGCCATGTAATTTGCGGTTACCACAATATCAGTGCAGCGCCCCTGAGATAGTGTCCTAACAGGGGCCGTTTTCAGAGGCAGACAACTGAACTCTGAAAATAACTCCTTGACATGTTGGTGATGGTGACACTCTGAAGTCTGAACCTCCTTACCTACTGAACATTTAGCAATGGAGACTCTGGGTTTAAGTTCAACAAAAAACCCATAACTCAGTAGCGCTCCAAGAAGAAGTGCAGTTAACAGGAAGACAAAAAGAGAGTAAACAGAGAAGGGCAAAGTTTGTGTAGGAACAACAACCCAATGCTGAGTGCTACAGGATTCTCAGAGCCTTAGAGCCATTTTTTGTCCCCTTGAAATTCAGCCCTGCGATGGCATGCAGATCTAAACTAGAAACAGAAAAAGGTGGCAGATCAGTCGGTATTGAAAACAACTATGTTATGAATCCAAGTCCCATTTGTTGTTGCCCTGCTGGTATTGAACCGATCTCATGCTGCAGTATAATTTCATCCAGCAAATGGCACAATTTACTTGAAAAGGAAGTATGTTGCAGTACAATTTCACCTGATTCCCTTTGCGTTAATTAATTTTAGTGATTTTCCCTTTGTATTTGCATCCGATTCCCTTTGCATTAATTAATTTTAGTAATTTTATACTGGATCATGGTTATCAATACTTTCAGCATATTCGGTGGACTTGCACCCTTGACCCTTACCACCGGCCGTCTTGCAGTTGTGGCAACGACTTCCCCGCCCTTTATTCTATAGCAAACAGCCTCGGCAGTCGTCCTTATCGACAGGTTCAATTTTGGGCTTTGTTTTTATACTCTGTAATTCTTAGGTTGAGGCAGTCAATGGACGTCCATGGTGCTTTGACAACTGGGTGGGAAACAGGTGGCCAGCTGCTAGCATGCTAGCTGCCACCTGACATGCAGCACCATCACCTGTAGGAAATTGAAATGATAATGTGCCCATCTAAGTTTTGAATCCCCTGTTCTACAATTTTTTTCTAGGGAACCTTTACTCTGTATTTGAGATACTTGTAATTGATCTATACCATACTGCACCCAGTGTGTGCAACCAGTGTACTGTACTCTGTATGATAATTAGCTCAAATTTGAAATCTTCTCTCTGTTGCAGTAATTTTGGGAGCCAAATTACCGAGTTTTTTGTTGAATTGTTCAGAGCATTTCTTCAACTGCCTGTCTAGGATCAATTATTGCTTGTGTTTGAAAATAAGAATTTATCATCA